>CM037461.1:12639500-12756125 GCA_021014325.1 Plazaster borealis
TCAGTCAGCCACAAAAATTGTATTGCTAACGTGGTATTGGGAAGTTGACAAACTAGTTCCCGAGGCGCAGCAGAGGGAACAAGTTTCTCAACTTTCAATACTGAGGGGAGCTAAAGTAACAACTGTTTACCCATACCGTGTTATATTTGTTTATAATACCTCATACCTTTCTCTATGCTCATACATATTCAATTGTTGCGAAGGTATCTTTATTGTCCACAATGTTCTCTAGTTTGGCATCATTGAGCTTCGGAAAACAGGAATTGACATATGTGTGCCGCCATCTTTTCGTGTGGCTGGCCGTCGCTAGGGCTATGTTTGCGAATGCGTACAACACCCGGTGTCACGGTCTCAGCTGTCCGGCGTGCTCAGCTATCCGGATGACATAGCCGGGCATTTTAGCACGTTGTAGACACAGTGTCAAGGTCTCAGCTTTCCGGCGTGCTCAGGTATCCGGGTGACCAAATACGGTAGTATTACGTCATGCCATGTCTGCGCACAGCAAGCGAAAGTAGTCCATTTTAGGGCCGTGCTGAGTCGTGTTGTCATGTACTGGGTTGCGTTTTGGCGACCCCAACCAGAAACATGTTTGAGCTTTGGTCATTGGTTAAGCGTTTTCGCGTGTTCAGTTGAACCGTGGTGACGCGGCTGTTCCGACCAAACCGTAACCGACTTGTTGGATCGGTCAGGCTTGGTTTCAAGATGGCAGACTCTAAAAACTAGCGAAAATTGTCAATTGAATTATTTTTAAAATGAAATACCCGTCATGAACTGTTTCTGGTTACCGACCCGTTTTCGCGTCAGAAACTTGTTTCCGGTCATGGTCGCCAAAACACACCCTACTCTCCGGCGGAGAGGTAGCAGTCATGGCAGCGTCCATGGCAGACGTACGAGCGGTGAACGCGTGGATCGTTTTAGAGAATTTTGTGAGAAGAGCAAGAGTATCATTCACTATTTGAACAGCGGGACATGTGCAGAAGGGTCGACAGAGGTTCAGAAGAGGATCATTCGTTGCCAATCCAAAAATTATACGCGTACATACAGGTGACCACGACTCTACAGCGTTCGTCATCCGGATAGCTGAGCATGTCGGATAGCTGAGACCGTGCCGTCAACGTGCCGAAATGTCCGGCTACGTCATGTCATCCGGACAACTGAGCAGGCCGGACAGCTAAGGCCGTGACAACGGTCTCAGCTATCTGGCGTGCCCAGCATTCTGTTTATGTCGTGGTCTCCCGTACGCGTATAATTTTTTTGATTGCAATGAATGACCCTCTTCTGATCCTCTGTCGACCCTTCTGCATATGTCCCTCTGTTTAAATAGTGAATGATACTCTTGCTCTTCTCACAAAATTCTCTAAAACAATCCATGCATTCTCCTCTCGTATACTTCTGCTCATGGACGCCGCCACATGACAGCTACCTCTCTGCGGAGAGTACGGTAGTACATGTATTGGCAACACGACCCAGCACGACACTAAAATGGACTACTTTTGCTCGCTGTGCGCAGACATGGCATGACGTAATGCTACCGTATTTGGTCACCCGGATAGCTGAGCACGCCAGATAGCTGAGACCGTGACACCGGTGAACAGTTCCGCGATCGAAAGCACGAGCGTAGTAGACTGATCTACTAATACTATACTCCTGCATATTTAACCTGTGCTTTATTACTTGCACACGCGCTTGGTAAACACCAAAGATAGCATTTGGCATGTGATGTTGACTGGACCAGTGAGAAGTCAGCTCTCACTCGTGAATATGCATGAGATAGTAAAACTCTTCATTGACTTTCCAACATCTGACAACAGGTGCTACCCACCCTCATCCCCGAGCAGAAGAACATAGAAAAGTGGGTCGGGTGAGAATAAATGAAACTGAAAGAAAAACATGCAATGAGGAGGGGAGGGAGGCAGGGTGAGATACATGTATCCTCCAGTCTCCGGTTTTCGGTGTACTATAGCTTTTTATTTGAATTAATATTATTAGTACAACTTAACGGTGGAAGGTTTAACCTGTCTCCAAGTTTAGGTCAAGAAGGGAGAGGAGACTTGATGTTTGGCAAGTAGAAAATGTTACTTCATCTCTAGGGGTTGTTTACATCACGCGCAGTGACGTGAAACTTAGCCTATGCCATCATTTTGATTATTATGAGGGCACCGAATACATGATCCTACGATATAAATTAGTAAGTTTCAAGTCCGTACAAGCTTTAGTCTTGGAGACCTCGTGTACAAGAAATGGAAAAGTTTCCGCAGCATGCCTCCAACTTATTTTTATTTTTTTCCTGTTTTCCACCTATCTCCAAATGAAAAACAGGAACAAAAATATATAAAAAAATAAAAATAAGTTGGAGGCATGCTGCGGAAACTTTTCCCAAGAAATAAACAACGACAGGCAGAACGAAGATGAGACAAACAAGACGAAGAGACAGACAAGACGACAGAAGACCTAACATTTAACAACAAAAAGGGAAACTTACCAATGTATTTGTTTATGAATTTTGTTTCGAAACCCTCCCTGTCGGTTTTCTCTTTTACAGCTTCCATGCATCTTTGTAATGGCGTTTGTCGTCGCGGCCTCTTACTTGTGGTTTTATTTTCCCATGAATGGAGGAAGGAAAAGGTTTTGGTTTTACCAACTTGCCTCGCCAACGAGCTAGCTAGCCGGCCCAGCTAGCCACACACTGCCACCACACTTCGTCTTTGTAATATGGCGTTTGTCGTCGCGGCCTCATTCATACTTATGATGGCCCATGAATGGAGGAAGGAAAAGGTTTTGGTTTTACCAACTTGCCTCGCCAACGAGCTAGCTAGCCGGCCCAGCTAGCCACACACTGCCACCACACTTCGTCTTTGTAATATGGCGTTTGTCGTCGCGGCCTCATTCATACTTATGATGGCCCATGAATGGAGGAAGGAAAAGGTTTTGGTTTTACCAACTTGCCTCGCCAACACCCTGCCACCACACTTTTACCGACCAAACCGCGCGAAAAGTTCTGCTAGTTGTAGTCTGGTTCCCAGACCCCAAAATTTCAAGGACACGAATGAAGCGACTTTGGCTGCGGTTACGGCCGCTGGCTGCAGAGACAACGTTGAAGAATAGGAGTTTTCGGCGATCCGGCCATAGCCGGCCGTGAAGTCAAGGGAAATTTGGTCAGAGAACCAGACTATACTGAAACCAACCAATGCACATCGGCCGCCAAATCCGATCATCAAGGGATCTCAAGTGCAGTAGTGCATGCAAAGCGCGAGCGAAGACCCACTGCGCTACTCTGCTTGATACATACTCCCTGTATTGTTGGTGTTAAATTAGTTGTTCAACAGAACACCCATGAAAACGGTGTAGGCCTACCCATAGACCGGGTACCCATGTGGCTGAACATCAATGAAACAATAACTAAAATATTCCCCGAACACCCACCTCCCCACATTCACAAGTTCTGCTCTGGCTGGTGTACAGATTCTGAGATGGATGGGTTAATTTGAAATAAGAAAACTCACCATGTTGAACTCATATACATCATTGCCCAAATCCTAGCGTCATACCCATCTGAAGAATTTAACAGAAAATACACACGATGTTCCATGTTAGATACAATTGGTTTCTTGCACATAAAACAGTTTAAAGCCCCTGCACAGCATCGAGATAATTAAGATCGAAAACAGAAATGTTCACAGAATGGTAATGATAAAGTTAAAGGGTGTGTACAACATTGGTAAGAATGAAAATATAAATGCTCACAGATTTGCACCTAACTTACATGGTATAAAGATGGTCATGGTAGAAAACTTCCCTTGAAATAGTTTTGCTTGAAATGCCATAGTTTTTAGGAAATGAGTAAAATAATAAAAACACAGGGGTTTTTTTAATTCACTGTTTTCTCATGACTCCGAAGACCGATTTAGCTTAAATTTCACAGGTTTGTTATTTCATGTATATGTTGGGTCACATCCAGTTTGGATACAGGTCTTTGGCATTTACCAATGTTGTACACACCCTTTAATGATGATAGCAAACTTCCCTTGAAATATTTCAACCTATATTTTTTAGCGTTTTCGAATAATGAGTGTCGAGTTTAATCATAGTGAGGTCCTGAGACGAAAACTCTGGTCATTTATATGATGAATATGTACAAAAAATGCTGGATACATTTTTACCCATTTCTCAAAAGATAAACAATGACATAAGCTGTAATTTTTACAGGTTGGTTTTATTACATCGCCTGATGAAGGGAACCATGTACAGACACTTTTCCAATCGTGTACAATGGCTTTAACACAATGCACCGTTTCCGACGCAAGTGACTTACCGGATATAGTTTACAGGGCCAATGTTTCCTGACGACGTTGAACGCAACAAATGCAATTTGTAATTCATCACACAAAAGGGCCCAGTAATCAGTGATGTAAAAGCCATACGACACGTTTATGTCGAATGTGTTACATAAATCAACAATATTATCCATGACCCACAACTCGCTGGTTACAAAATAACACATTCCTGTCATATTGAAATCTACCTGAACCTCACAGCATGGGCCTACCTAATGAAACCAAACTACATGTTATTAAACATCACTTTGTAAAACGTTACCACGCATTGAATTCTGCACGCTCATACAGGTGTTTCAGGCTAGCACGCAAACATAATACACCACGTACAATTATTATTTTAACAAGCGTTGTAATTGGCTGGATGTTATAGTTTTCCCATGGTCCTTACACATACAGCGAAGACTTAAACAACCGGATTTAACTTTATTAGAGGAATTATCATACACACTGTTATAAGATAGTCAGCGTACAGCAGGACATTTCTGTTTTTAACTTCACACACGTAGTTTGTTTGTCCCGTAAATTGTAGGTAGGTAGATGGGACAAACAACTGCAGAAACAGATGCTTCATGTGAGGATCCGCAAGTGCGCCCTCATTGTTTCTTTATTTAGTTTTAGGTTGTAAAGTAACTTCTGTGGCCTCACTACACTATTTTCATCCATTTAAAGGAACGTTACAGAAGCGGTAATTACAATTTTCTTTAAGATCACAGATTTACATAAAACTTACACGGTCTAATGATGATGATAGTAGAAAACATCCCTAGAAATATTTCTGTCTGAAATGCCATATTTGATGAGAAATAAATAAAACTAATTTCCGATTGGAGTTTATCGCTCATGAGCGTTTTATTCATGCATTGTATAACACATGCAAATGTGTAATCGGTTGTCACTATTTTTTCGTGACCCAGATGGCCGATCGATCTCATACTTATACAGGTTTGTTAGTTTATGTATATGGTGGATTATGTAAAGTGCTTACACTGCCAGCAACTGTTTTGTTAGCAAAAAACAATTCTGTAATGATCCTTTAAAAGTAGGTCCGGGTTTACTTTTAACTATTGATTTGTAAGCAATTTACATTCTTACATTTGTTTCTAGATGTGTGTTTATACTAGATATTCAGCCTAGTATGTGATTATTTCTAAATTAACTTTACATTGCCTGGATTGGTAATTGTAAGTGCGGCATTTATTGGCGTAGTGATTTTGGAAGAGTTTGTCCGTCGTACAGCACCTGATGTCGTTTGGTAGTTAAAACCCTCAAGATGGCCGCCATCTGCCACACTTCAGATTTCTTCAACATGTTTTTTATTCTTTCAAAAGACGGTTCATCTAGCTAGGTCGGATCTATTAATCATTAATTTGATTTCCCATGGAACCCAAAATCATGCCATTCTTCGTATAATCTTCGTATAAAATAGACCAATCCGGACGCGCAAGTTAGTGATGGTTGCCGAGCGCCATTGCTGCACAGTGCACAGTTTTGTCCACAAAGACACGAGACATGATCATGCTCCTTTTATAAACAATGACAATTGACAACAGTGGTCTTAACAATACATTGACAAACAATGCCCCATAACTTTGTACATAATAGCCGACGGGTTATATAGCACAGAACAAAAATGCGGTGAACTCTTTTCAACTGAGAAACACACGTGGGTCAGCATACCTGTTTCTTTTAGAAAGTTGCACTACATTCTTTTTCTTTTCTAACAATGAAAAAGGTCTGGAACAACCATCGATCGCCCCTTAGATTTTCCGGTAAGACTGGGATCCTTCTAACTCCAGTCTTTTACAAATAAAAACATTATAACCCCCCCCCCCCCCATAAGAAAAATAAGAAAAAATAACAACAACAACAAAACAACAACGACGACGACGACGACGACGACGACGACGACGACGACGACGACGACGACGACGACGACGACGACGATACCGAAGACAAATGAGGCCTGTCTTACAACATTCGCTTCTGCCGTCTAATATTTTGTGTTGCACTGGAAATAGTTTCAAATTTCCCGCACATCCCTCACAAAACGCCAACTGCCAAAGATTAATTAGGCAGGAACAGCGTCTATACACTCTAAAAACGTCCGGGTCAGAACTGACCCGGATCCGGGTCAGGTGGGCTGACTTATTTCCGGGTCAGTGTGACCCGGAATCCGTGTCACAATAATCCGTGTCACAATATTGACCCAGAACTGGGTCAAATGAACGCATAATCCAAGTTAAAACCCCATTTTTAACCACTTTCCGGGTCAGCCTGACCCGGAAATGGGTCAGACCCCACGTGAACCGGAATCCGGGTCAATTCTGACCGGGTGTTTCTAGAGTGTAAGGCACCTAGTTATTTCCGCACCCTTGACCCCTCCTCAAAAATTGTTCCATTTACATTTTGGTCTCGTTTTGTACCCAGTGCTCTCTTCCCCCGCCGGCTGTATATTGCAATGAACTGCTGTATTATTTCCTTCCCCCTTTCTTCTTTTGCTATATCTCCCTCCGTTTCAACCCCCTTTTCCAACTCTTTTTCTCTCTGCTCCTTCGTCCCTCCTACTGTCCTACAAGCCCAAACCCCCGAACGTTAAAGAACGTTTAATGACGCATGATAAGTTTTTCGAAGCTTGACCTATAATCTCACTCCTCACCACAGAGAGAGGAATATAATTATTGACAAAAACTTCTTTGAACATTTTGAGTGCTTTCCACCAATGATTTTTTTTCTTTGCATGATGGAGTTCTTCAAAAGCCTCTCTGTGATGCGAACATCCATCAAACTGTTTTTCGTGGTCAAACGATGGTCTTTTCTCATACTTGCTGTTCCACGGCTATGTATGATTTCACTCTTCTCTCTATTCGTTGATCCAATGAACTACACAATTTACTTAAAAGCAAAGTATACTTCTTTTTTGTTTTAACTTCTTGCCAGGTAACTTTTAATGGTCATTTATTTTTTGAGTAATTTCAAAATTGATCCCGATGAAGCATTGTATAAAATCATGTAAATTAAAGAATAACACAAGAACAAGAAATAAGCATGTTTGAGTTATTTAAATGGTATTTATTATACTGCTCATTAGAAATTTACAGTATACCGTATATAGAGATCAGTAACTATTCCCATGCATGCAGTACGCCATGCAAGATCTTTTGGTAGTCTGGTTCCCAGACCCCAAAATCTCTGACTAGTTTCCAACAAGAGACGTCAGGGAATATTTTGTCAGGGACACCGACCCCATGCTTTCAAAATGATGCTCCATACATAGAGGAATGGCCTCTAAAATTGACAAATTAAAAGAAAAGAAGAATGCGTACCCAAAATAAATTTTCTGGTGCGCCTTTGTACATCGATAAACTTGCAAGCTTAAGGAAAATATGCATACTTTAAGAAAACATGCATGTTATCTCTATCGATAAGTTAATCTTTCAACCGAAGGATTCCTTTAGTTTTCCTAGTATTGTTGTGCTCGCCCTTCCCCCTTTATTTATTGTGATCATGGAATCTCCGGTATTTTATTTTGTATTAAGCGAACTTTGTATGCCCGGTATGCATCAGGTGATTACGTACTGGGCGCTGGCTGCTTAGCAAACCCGTGTTGCGGGAACATTCGAGTCATTAATTTATGTTCCTGCTTCCGTTCAGTTCAGTTCGAGTTATTTTTTGGTTCTGTTCCTGTAATTTTTCGTAGTCAACTCCCGTAAGTAATTATTGACTTATTCACAGTGTTTATTAACTAAGATTTTCCTATAAAGGCCTTTAGTTGGTAAATTCGGCAAGCCACCGTTATTTTGGTTTTCCTTGTAATTGAATTAGCGTTGAGCCAACGCCCTTATTCGATTTTCTAGATACGGCTCCCGACACCTGTCTGTGGAGTAGTCTTTTCTATGATGAATTTTACTATTTATTATCTTCAGTTTCTATGATTATGCCTAGAATTGTTAATATTAGTGTGTCACTCGTTGTCGCACGTACTTATTATTGGCTTTATAACAGCACCCCAGAATGCCCCAGAATGCCGCAGTGTACCGTTACCTTCATGTTATTGATTTCCATGTGTATATGGCCGAAATCATGAGCTTCCCCAGAAACGATTGTAAGTTTATATTATTGAAGTAATTTTGTTCTTGTTCAAATAATGTATTGGTTTTTTGCTAGGGTACGTAATATTTGAGTCCCGCCCTAACGCACTTTCAGTTAATTGCTCGGGAGATCAATCCTGCTCGATATGAGGTGCTGTTCCTTTAATAATTGCTATAACTCTTTGTTTCCCTTCGCTTCTCTCTCTCTCAAAAGTGATCAATAATGCGACCTATTGATTATATTATATCCATGTATTTGTTATCCTTAGTTTCACCTGCACCAGTTTTGCCGTGGTGTGCGAATTAAATGGGGGTGAAGAGTGAATCAAAAAGAGTCTTTCAGCTTCTTCTATTTTTGAGTGCCGTAGGATGACAATGCATTCACGAGAAAGTATGAGTGAAAATGTATGTTTTTCATGCATTTTAAGGAGCACGTTGCCTTCAAATTGGGCGCTTTGGGCTATAAAAAGCGTTTGATATAAAATTAACACGGTTGGAAGGACGTTTTAAAAGTAGAATATAATGATCCACACAACAATGCCTTAGAAATGTTTGGCTTTTGTTAACTTTCGTGACACAAAACGCTCCGCCATTGGAGTCAAAATTTTGAGTCCACTTAATGGCCGACATGTTCCGCTAGTCTTATTTCCAGTCGTAAAACGATTATCAGAGTGCTGCTGTGATGTGCCGTGTTTAAGTCCCCTCCTCTCCTTGGCCTATCCACAATAAACATTGGGTAAAACAAGACCGGTCGTTTCTCTCGGTTAGTCCCTTGACAGTTTTCTTACCCTGTTTGACCAGGTTTCTTCTTTTTTGACACGTCTTAAATCTGTTTTTTGTGGCGATCCATTTTGACAAATGAACGTTTACCATGCGTTTACATACACCATATGGAGGTAGGATGCATACACGTACTGAAACCGAGCTCCGAAGCAACGCCGCGTATTTGCGGAATACACAGCAACATATCCCGAAAATAGAACACATGCAACACAGGCCGTGAACAGATGAGCCATACATTTTAATTTGACTCCCATTGTTTGAATTTGAATGTTTTTAGCGCATACAGGGAATTTTTTTTTCACCTTTTCACTTGTAAACTGTGATGAAATAAATCTAACTTAATTGATATGAATTAATTCACCTCCCTGTACTGCATGTGTTCTACTTTTGGCTGGTTATTCCGCGAATACGCGGCTGAAAATTTCGGGCCCAATACTGTGCTAGCTCCCCTCAGTACTACTACATGTACATGTCGCGAGCTAGAATGGTATTATAGTGATAGGTTTACCAGGCCACTGGCTACGGCAACAGCCTAACTGCTGTTCATCGCGCATTTTGCCATTAAATGGACGATGGTATTTACGGCTGGAAATACATATACGTTTTCGCGGAACAGATGTCGAGGGTCAGAGGGCGATGTTTATTTTTTAATCACCATTCACTAATTATTACACATTAACCCTTTATGCACCATTGTAGCATATTTGCTACACCCAACTTTGGTCCAGCATTCCATCCTCCAATATTACAAAACAGCCCTTACGACCCATTGAAGCATTCATGCTACTCCTATGCAAGTGTTATAGCCCCCTCTGTTGGCTATAGTTAGCCATCTAGTTGCATTTTTCTGCACGGTCATAATGTTGTACTGAATGGTCGGCAGTTTCCGGAAATTTGGTGTATTTCATGGTCTGCTATCAAGTTCGAGGTGATTGTCCGATAAATATATGCTTGTTTATCTCCTCCACAATACCCAGCAGATTCATAACAAGTTTGCATTTCAAAGAAATAAGTGTAAGTCTATCAGCAGGAGGTTTGTATAAACACATGTAGCAGATATGCACCTATGGTCACTGTGTTCACGTACATGTAATGCTGTATGTACATTGTATGTACATGTATGAACCATTGTAGACCATTGTAGCACATCTGCTACTGTGTATTTTTTACATGCGCGTTAACAACAACAACAACAACATGACGTTATAACCAAATGTAGCATTTATGCTACAGTCATTAATTTAAAAAGTCATTAATTGATTTATAATTTTTTGGTTTTTTTTTAATCAAGTTTTCACCCTTAATGGAAAAAACAAAAAATAAAAATTTTCCTCAACTGTTAATTGGGTCTGGGTTATAAAGGGTTAAAGGTGTTTTATTGCATTAACAACTCTTAATAAGGATAAGGAACACCTCCAAATAGTAAAATTTCATGAGATTTGAAGGCAACGTGTCCCTTTAAGTTCAACAGTTAAAATTTTGTTTTATCAAGAGTACATAATCTTAAAACGATCCTCAATTTGTTTATGTGTTTATTTGTTTTATGTAGTTTTGATGGCATCTATATACGGCGATTGTCAACTGGTCAAACACCCACGTTTGTGATGGAAACGTTGACTTTCCAGATCAGACTGTAGGCCCCCTACCTGTCTTTAACTGCACCCCGCCCCTGGATCCGCCACTGCCTTTTCATTCAGGGAAAGCAACAACTTGGTTAAGGGGGAAACAAAGATGTTTGATGGAGAGTGGCAGGTTATTGTCGAAAAGTAGCAAGGGAAGGACAAGTTTAGAAGATATAACTTCTGTACTTTAAAGTTGTACAGTCGTTTTCTGACAGCAGAATATATTCTGCTAAAACGTTATTATTCGTATATTTTTGAATGTTGTCCGACACACTCTTCCTCCATGGCATAATTAACTCAAAATAAACCTCTTTTGTTGTAAAATACTGATAGTTTATGAAACAGTAATGTGATTAATATCAATGTCACAACATACAACTTTAATAAAATGGCTTAGTAACTGTGTTATTATTACCCAAAGCCATTGTTTTGGTGTGACTCGATCTGTCGGTCACGGCATGTATTTGCACGTAGGCCTATAGTTTGCCATCAGCTCAGATGACGTAGTACCCACGTGATGACATGTAAACATTGGTCACGCATCCAATTGGTCTACAGGGTGTTTAAAAAGAAGTATACAAAGAGAAATGTATCCAAAATTAATATTTTATAAGTTTTCAAAAATCTGGCACTAAGTATTGATGGACCAAGGTCTTATGCTTTAAAATTTCTACCTTGTCAATCCTCAGCTGTTCCGCATGAGTGAACACTAGCTGTTTACCTTTACTAGATTTTAATTGGCTTGCGCACAAGGTGAAAAGGTTCAAACAGAATCAAACATCGTAGTAGGGAAGTTGAGGCATGTACTTTGTTGCTCTTAAATTTTAAATGATGTGACATAACAGTGTCATGCTATGGCATAAAACTGATGGTCATCTTTGTACATGCCACATTTCTGCACTGAATTGAGTACAACATGGTTAGTTTACAGTACACACTACAACAGAGATCCTTTAATTTCTACCTTGTCAATCCTCAGCTGTTCCGCATGAGTAAACACTAGCTGTTTACCTTTACCGATTTCAATTGCGCACAAAAGTCTAGGCATGGGGTTAAATCCAATTTCCTATTAAATTTGTGAGCAACAGAGCACATGCCTAAACTTCCTTACTACGGTGTTTGATTCTGTTTGAACCCTTTTACTTTTGTGCACAGGCCATTTAAAATCTGGTAAAAGTAAATAGCTAGTGTTCACTCATGTGGAACAGCTGAGGATTGACAAGGTAGAAATTTTAAAGCATAAGACCTTGGTCCATCAATACTTAGTGCCAGATTTTTGAAAACTTATAAAACATTCATTTTGGGTACATTTCTCTAATTGTATACTTTTTTTTGATACACCCTTTATTACGGGACAAACAAACAGTGTGTAGGTTCACTACCAACAATTACTATCACTGTAGGCCCTTAGGTAGTGAACAAACACTATAGTTTGTCTTATTTTTATGTCCCATTATAGGTAGTGGACAAACACACTGTTTAATTCTCTTATTCTCACACGTAGTTCGATCGTTTGTCATGTAATCGTAGGAAGACATACACACTGTTTGTTTGTCCCGTAATTGTCGGTAGTGGACATACACACTGTTTGTTTGTCCCGTAATCGTCGGTAGAGACTTTAAATGTTTCACACATCGATAAGGTTTCTATTTGGAAATGAGTGCATCACAAAATTGAATTTGACCTTCGCGCCACTCTTGCAGCCCTTGGAAAGCACAGATTAAAAAATTCATAATAAAATTAAAGGTAGTATTAAGGAAACTGTTCAAGTTGTTACATTGACAGTGCATCCATTTATAACCGTGTTTATTTTCAGACTGAATCTACTTTATTGAAATGTTCTTTTTTAAGATTAATGTTCTGTGCACTGCAGAAGCAATTTCTTAAAATCTTGAGCGCTGTTGGAAATAATACATCTTCTAAAGTTCAGGAACATCATACAAACAAAAGCAATATCAGATATATAAATAACATTGAGATAACTGCGCTTAAATGAGACAGTTCCACTTTGTTTTGAAGTGAATATTGCATTTTTGCATAACTTTACTGATAAAAAAATTAAAATAATCAGGCTTCCGTGTAATCCAACTTTATACTTTCGAGAAACAAACTGCCGAAGTTGAATAGCTAGATTGACCCGGTTGACATGATGCAATGTATTAAAAGACCCTGATAAGCCTGCAGAGTGTACGTGGTTGTTCATAGCATTGATTATAAGCAGGCCCGTAACCAGGGGGCGGGGGCGGGGGCGGACAAATTCAAAAAAGAAAAGAAAAAAAAGTCCGCTCCCCCCCAAAAATAAAATAAAATAAAAATCGGCCCCCCCAAAAAAAACCCGCCCCCCCACCAACCGCACAAGACGAAAGTCCGCATCGTAACTATGATTCTTGGAATAGACATGGTCACGCCCATAACCAGGGGGGGGGGGCAACACACAAGAGAAAAAAGAGAAAAAAGTCTGCCTCCCCCCTCAAAAAAAAAATAAATAAATAAAAAATCCGCCCTCCCCCTTCCAGGTATAATAACCAATACCATAGCGCAAAAATGGTGCACCAAATGGCTTGATTTAGGCCTTCAACCCCCCAAAAAATCCAACTTCTGAGGGGGGGGGCACATCACCCCCAGACTCCCCCCCCCCCCCTGCGTTGCTGCGCGACGGGCGGTGCTAACCCGCCGATGTACTTTTCTTTCACATTCGCCCCCAAAAAAAAAAAAAAAAAAAAAAAAAAAGAAAATCCTGGTAACGGGCCTGATTACTATGATGAGAGCATTGGCTGTAGGCCTACGCAGCATGTAGACATGTTTCTCGGGTGGTTGGATCAAATTTTTTCATTATTTCAAAAAAAGTGCAGGAAAAGTGCAAAAGAGGTTAATTCGAATTAATTAGCAAATAAATTACCATAATTTGTTTAATTTTTTTGTTTATGCTACACTCATACCTAGACCCTCTAAAAGGTGTTGGGCTTGAAAAAAAAGTGGAAAAAGTGGAAAAAGATTTCCCTGAGCGCAGTAAACTACAGTGGGTCTCTTGCAGTAAAGTAAAGTGGGTCTATTAATTGTAAATGATGAAGTTTTTGTCCGTACGTTTGAAAGGGTTTTAAGCAGCTCTATGAAATTGGACCCTGGAGTTGTCTTGAGTTGTCTTGAAATCGTCGAGTTGACGCTAATTAATAGTACGACCGCTTACCAATACCAGCTTTTGTGAGTTGTTTATAATGATAGTCCTACGCGAGGAAATGCTCTTTGCAGACAACACTACTCATGACCAGCTGACGGAAGCCACCTTTTTCTGACACCGTTGACTTTTCAGTCTGCACGTCCGACTGCTAATCGCCACTTTTTTAAAATTTTCTTATCCTTTGGGAATGCATGTCCACATTCGGGTACGGAACAGCATGTTTGGGGCATAATTTACAACTTTTGTAACTCCGCTAGCTTTGTGTGCACTTTGCGACCATGACAATGACAACTTCCGGGACCGTTGAAGAGCACAGTCAAAAGTCTCCCATTGTCGGTAGTAAAACATATACAATGTTTGTTTGTCATAAGTCTCTCATTGTCGGTAGTGAAACATACACCATGTTTGTTTGTCAGAGTGCCAAGGTTTAACGGACGAGGGCGCTCTTCAGTTTTTTTGTGGTATTGGTTCGTTTTTCCAAAACAAACTTGCCGAAAAACACAACTCCTTCACAGACAAAACACAAACAAAAAGCAAACAAACCTTCATCTCGGGACCAATGTTGTTTTTACACCAAACAATCATAATTAGCTTAATTATTAATTAGACAAATTTTAAAAGTGGGGACCAGATATTTTGTTCCCACTTTGCAAAATGTCCCCAAATTATTGGCGTGTTTTCCAACCCTGGTCCTCACAGTGCTTTGGAGGTACAAACACCCCAACAGCCCCCCCCCCCCACACCCCAACAAACAAACAAAATTCACAAACAAATAAACATACACCCCAAAAAACAAACACAAAATTCACAAACTAACACCCCCAAAACACCTACCAGGCTGGCACAGTCTTTTCAGTTCAACCTCGGCCTTTTGAAGAAACTCTTGGACAAATCTGCCGTCTATGACGAGATCTAAAGTTGGGTTTTTGAGAAATGGCATTGAACAGTTGAAAAAATCATCTTCAAGTAAATCTTGTTAATTTTTTTATTTTTGGTGTTGTTCACCAATGAATGAATGTAAAATTATAAATAAAGAATGTGGACAATGGGTAAAAGTTACATCCTTAATATTACCTTCAAATTGGTTTTTTCAAAACTGTTTCGTCAATCCAAAATCCAAAATATTGAGCCGTGCGTAATGTTTGACACTAATTTACCTGAAGAGACCACAAAAAACGACTCAGTGTCATGTTTATATATTTATTTGTGTTTTTTTAAACTGATGTGTGTGGATCAGTACACCCAAGCTTCAAAATGATAAAACAAACAATATAATATTCACCTCCAATTTGTGATTTGACGGCAGATTGTCGGGCAACAATTCCCGCTCTTGTGCTTCTCATGAAATCATCAATCACCGTCTGTGCCCTCACAACTTGACGGGCAGACAGGCCAAGAATCTTCGCCATGTCATCGAAGATGGTCAGGTAGTGGCAGAATTTCTTCAGTGCAAAGAGGTACCTGTTTACCGTCTTTGCTGTCTTCCCATCTGCGGTGAGGGTCATCACGATTCTAAACGGGAAGAACAAAATAACTCAGCAGGTGTTTAAACATTAAACAATTGGATTTATGAATCTAGATACAAGAACTTTGATTTAAGATATCGATTTTAAAACATTGTTGTCTTTCCATTTTTCTTTATCCATTCTTTCAAACTACTTCATTTGCCGTTGACACAACTATTTATTTTTATCAATCTAACCCATCAGCTGCTTCTAAATATCATGAATGCTTGACTTATTAAAGTTTCTTCCATAATCATCACACTACGAAATTCATGCTTTTCAGCAAAATAAAATTTGAATGAGAGTATGAAGGATGTAATTTTTTCTATGACTACTGGGCCTCCCCATTCTAAAGACAACACGAGTGACAGGCACTGAAATTTAACTCAATGTTGATCATAGTTTAAAATCTGCTGGAACATTTCAAGATCAATGTATTGACTGATGGTACCTTTGAGGCAATGACGGGTTGACGATTGTTGAAATCGTGCACCCCCATCGCGATACAAAGTAGATTTAACATTCTTGATATATCTTTGGGGTAGGCCCTCGCCTGTCTGGTGCATGCCTTTGTGGCAAAGAGGTAATCCTCAAATGCTTTGAAAACACCTGCAAGAAATTATACATCAATATATTTTACATACAGGCTAGAATGGGTTGTCGGAAAATAGGGGTATCGGAACAAGGGATGTTAGAACATAGCGCAGTCAGCACTTCAACAAGGTACACATAGCTGGGAATAAAGCAAAATCAACCAAACAATGTGGCTCAAGATAGCCATTTATTTCATGATAAAAGCTCATTTACATGTCCGCCAGATTGTGCTATGCACTTTGAATAGGGTGTCGTGGCCACGCGGTTAAGCGCATCGAATTCAAGTTCTGGTGGTTAAGTCATCAGGGTGTGGGTTCGAATCCCAGTCATGGCACTTGTGTCCTTTAGCAAGATACTTTACTATAATTGCTTCTCTTCACCCAGGGGTATAAATGGGTACCTGCTAGGGTAGAGGTTGATATTGTGTTTGAAAAGCCTTCGGAGCGCTACGGCAGCTCGGGGCTGTACACTCCCCAGGGAGCTTAGAAAGATTAAAGGAATGTTGTTGGCCCAATGACCAGGGCACTAATGTAAAGCGCATTGAGACGTTATTGTAAAATGCGCTATATAAGAACTAGTTATTATTATTATTATTATTACTGAATAAAAAAAAAAGAGTCACTTTGCTTACCATCCGGTGTGAGCCCGTCGCTATTTTCATCTCTGGATGGGTTAGTAGCTTTTGCCTCTCATTTTTGTTTGCGGTGAGACGCTACCTTCCTCATCAGCCTCCCGGACACGGCACTGTTGAGCTGAATAAATATTACAGCCATTTTCAGTAACAAACTTACGAAACCCGCAGGAAGGGATAAGTTTGGGGGGAAATACAGGAGCCAATTAGTAATGCGTACAAATGAATTGCAAAATTTCGAAGAATTAGATGCGTTTGAACGGATTGTTAATTTGTTCGAATGGATAATACCAACTTGTTCAAACAAATTACTAAATCCTTCAAACGGATCGCTAATTCGTTCGAAAGAATTAGCCCCATGTATTTTGTCTGCTGTCCTTTCCCGTGCTTTGTATAAACTTGGTATACCTTGTTACGTGCTGACATTCATTTGAATGATTAATGCATCTTTCTTGGTGAACAATTTTAAGGCTCTTATTCTCGTGTAATTAAATTGAATGATGAGTACACAAATTTAGAAATAAATAGCTAATGAAAAAAAAGCAGAGCTTATTATTGATCAAAATGAAAAAGTCTCACTTCATAAACTTTCAAAATATCTGACCTCATGGACTGACTGAGATTGTGTTTCCAATCTTACTAAATGTCTGTAAATTATTTGAAACAAACATATTTGTCATGTATACACTTTCATTAAAGGGGAAAGTGGAAAACAGAATCACTGGAGTCATACCCTGAAAAATTACAATGGAATTAACTACGTTTTTTCAAGGTTTGTTAACCCACAGAAATACAGTACCTTGACATTATGTTGTGTCCTGATGTGGAGCTCCGGCCGTTTCAGTCCTTTCTGGACGCAGCCACGAACGGGGCATGGACAGCAAAATCTGTTTTTCTTTCCTTTTTTTCCACCTCTGTTGACTGGCTCCCTTGAAAAATATCCATAGATTGACAACAGATTATAGCAACTGTTTTAGTATTTGATTTTACATTCTTAAATTTAAAATAATGATTAAGGCGGGTCGGGGTGTATTTTCTACGGGACTTTGTACCTTAAAATCAAAGCATCATTTGGCACTTGATGATCCATTGAACGTCTTTAGTTGTGAACAAATAAATACATACAAACAAATAACAATCTAAAGTGGGAAAGGGGATAATTAATCTATAGGAAAGAATAAAAATGCTCGGTACACTCCTTCTTGTTGAATAGTATATTATCGTCGTACCTCTGTCGGGCTTTTCCCAATTCCTTCAGACGTTTTTGTTTGTCCTTCAGCTGGTGTGTCGGCTGTAAATGTTGCGACAGGTAAAGGTACCTGCCGTTGCACAGGGTACACCTTAGTCTTGGTTCCAAGACGGTCCAGTTGTGTTGTGTAGTCACGAAAACCAAATCGCTATCTAAACCGCTATCACGCCCCACGAACCACTCGCCACTAGAGGGCACTATCATTCATGTAACTACTGTCACACCACGAACCAATCTCGTCCCCATGGTTTACTTTATTTCCAACCATGGGGATGAGGTTGACCACGAAATGCTGCTCAACAGGACCGTCTTGGGATTTTTGCAGAATCGCTTGGACTTTTCCGAGCGATTTTCCAGCATGCCTAGTTGATAAGTTATGCCTCTGCTTGTCGGGCAGACTTTCAGTATGGTATCTGGACGTCTTGTGATGTCTTTGCACGTGTACACATGTGTATGTTCATTGTACAATACACTGACAGGCAGTGTAGACATCAGTTTACGTGTACATACACAGAATCCAACGAGCTTGTTTTTCAGATTGGATCGTGTTTACACACACCGTGCTGACACTGCACAACGTGTACATGTACATGCATTAAACAAGCATGGATTGATTTAGAGAATGTCTGATTGCGATCTAATTCTACCTCCATGTTTAGAGGAAGGCAAAATGCCCCTATTTTCTATAACTTCTCTTTGATGGAAAAGTCCAAGCATAATGTACATTACATGTCAGGGGTTTAGGGTCAACTCGGTCCGAAGTCAACTCGGTCCGAAAATTTAATTAAACGTGTGGTTGACGGGAAGTATCCATGTATCATTGTGCGCTTATAAACACTGTAATCTCAGAAATAAAGCACGATTTAGGTAAACTAAAGGAAACAAAATGGTAGAAAATGAACTTTCCTTTGCAGCCTTTGCAGTTAGTGTACAGAAAATTTATTACGAAAATAAGTAACAATTTCTCCAGTAAAACACATACATATCAAAACAGTATGAATTAAATAATTTTAAAATTAATGTAGGACATTTAATTTAAGGAAGTTAATGTTTGGTTGAAAATAATATAAACATAACTTTCAATTAAACTTGCATGTCATAAATAATACAAAATAAAGAATACCAAAGTCTATTTAATACATTTTATAAATATTAAGAATCATAAAGAGTATGCTCGGTTGCCTAGTATATGTAAAAGATACAAATAAAATTCTGTTAAATAATATTTAATAGTACGAATCACCAATAGGGAGGGGGGCTACTCCGATCAGACCGAAATGACTTCGGCCCGAGTTGACTTCGGACCGAGATGACTTCGGACCGAGTTGACTTTGGATCCAGTCAGTGTTTTAGCTAGGATTTGAAAAGTGGGAGTGCAAATCAAAAAATAGGGTGTGCAACTTTTTTTCACAGAAAATTCACCCAGAGCACAGAGAACAAGTTTTTCTTTAAATGAGACATTAGCTTTGTTGCTTCTTTTTATTTGCAAAACAAACTGTAAATACCAATCAATGACACGCACAATAACAGCAATATAGTTACGGTACTTTATTGTTTATACTTCATATTTTAAAGTTTAAAAAAAAGTCTTGAATGTAAAACGGCAAGATATTATACCACAACCACAGTCACACACAACTTAAAAGTACATGTATTTCCTTTGTAAATGTAATTGTGTAGTGTAGTTTGGTTGGCTCATTTAAAATCCTGTTCAGGCATGCCATTGCCACAGCATGATGCACATAGATCGCAAGTAAAAGAAACGAAAGAGAGTTGTATTACAGGAGGACTTGTCAGTTTGGTCAAGTTTTAAGAGCACAATGAGGCACATTTAATTATTTCAGGAGTTAGGTCTCAGGAGTGAAATGTTTTGTTTGTTTTTTATTAAAGGTTTTTGCAAGAGACTTTGAATGTTAAATAAACTATGGAAATAAAATGCACTTGGCCATAAATATCATGAAGACTTTGCATATAAAATATAATAAGAAAATAAAATGCACTTGCCACAATGCCACATCAACCTCTTGAACTTTGCATATAAAATAAATTAAGAAAACAAAATGCTCTTGCCACATAAACCTCTTGAATACTTTGCATTTAAAATAAATTAAGAAAATAAAATGCTCTTGTCTCTCAAATATCTCTTGAAAACTTGAAATTGAAATAAACTAAAACCATCTATGGGGCTGAATCATGTAGACATCAAGGGGTTTGGCAAAGGGGAAGTCCTTCATGGCAGTCTTGTGATAGGACAAGCGGATGAGCATGTCCAGCTTAATAATAGACAGCCTGTTCCTGAGCTTGGTTTTGATGCGGTTTTGAACGCTGAATGCCCTCTCTGCCTCTGCATTGGATGGGAGGATTACACTGGCCAGCAGCATCAACTTGTACATTTCTGAATGGAGAGTATACATGTATTCATGTTGCAATTTATTTCATGTAAGTAAAGATTGGATTTACAAAGTTTGATATAAATCATGTGAACAATATTTGTTGTGAACTAATCATAGAATTTGTATTAGGCCTACTGAATTTTAACAAAGTACCTTTGAATATTCTCCGATTTGGCCGGTTTGCTCCACCAAATACAGTAGTGAAGAGTTGTTCAGCCTTGATATCCTTTGATTGCCTATATTCTTGAATTACTCGTTTGAACATAAGAAATTCCCCCCTTGCTTCATCTGGATCTACTAATGGATTGACAAATCCCTTGCTTGACATCCGTCTCCTTCCATAATGGTTTAGCAGCACTTCTAGTTTGTCCCTTCCCCACAGGTTCAGAGGACCTTCGGGGTATGCAGCTGGTTCAAATATCTGTTAATACAACAAATAACACACAGGCATTACAGGTAATGTCTTGGTTGACTGTCTGTTAGAAAACACAAATCAATAAAATCTGGCTTTCACCAAGCAACTTTAACTGCTTTAGTATAATTTGTTCTGAAATCACTTACTTGCATAGCATCAAGCAAATCCATCTTGGGGAACCGGCCTTTGATATTATTAACAACCTCTGATATAATATTTTCCCTGTCTCGAACAAACTGTTCCCTCTGGTTGACTTTACCACCATGGCCAGTATTTATCTTCAGTGGGACAAAGTACATATCCTTGTCCTTTGTGTTATGAAGAAATGGTTCCAGGAATGGACCATTGACTTGTTTGTACTCTTCCAAGCTGTCCAGGACAGCTTTGATCTGAAATAAAAAATAACACAAACATTAATTAAGTTTTGATTATGATTGTGTGATACTTTAGATTTATAAGTAGTCATTTTAAACAAATTCTTCTTTATCTTTAAGAAAATAGTTTAACTATTGTACCTGAGACTTTATACTGTGGAAGCATAGGTTGCGCTGCTGAAATATCTTGTTGAGATGGTTGGTGACGCCTAGGATATCACCCATAAGGTGCAGTAAGCCAACCACTCTGTAATTGCTAAGCTGTGTCATAAGTCCAATTGACACTGGGTTGCCTTCAGCAGCTTCCTCTTCCAGTAACATCATCAGGGGTGGTAATTGTGAATCACTGCTTTGATTGATTCACCCATACTTAACCATCGGATCTCAAACACCTTATGATAAAGAAAGTAACATGCTCTCAAATTAGGAATGTACAATGTAGCTATACAGTCAGAGTCCAGATGTAACAAAACTTTAAAAATATTATACCTTCTTGAATACCAAAGAAGAATATGAAGGCATGTCAACACCTTCATTATCACCACCATCTCCAGCATTTTCAGCCAGGGCCAAGATCTTTGCCATGTTCTTGAATTTGGCTAACCTATTTGGCGAATTGTTGATATGTTGGTATATTGTTGATAACAGGGTTTGCAGTTGATCAACACCCTTTACTGCCTTGGCTGCTTGACTAACTGCCAGATTCATCCGATGACACACACAGTGGATTGGTATAGCAAATGGGTTTTCTCTGTTATGTAGGCCTGCCACTCCATTCTGGTTACTCAGCATAACACTTGCACCATCAATACCTAACCCTTGAATCTGTTAGAAAAAGACAAAAATAATAAATAAGACAATTTTATTGAAACATATACATGTACATTCAGACCATTCGAACCTTGTTATCAATGTATGTACAGTACTATGAATTTATATTGTATAGTGTACTTTCAAGTTAATCTGATATGATGGTAATTATAAGGTTGCTATTTACCTTTCGAATTGATATGCCAAAACCCTTAAACACATCACATAGAGTGTTGTAGACTGTCTGGGCTTTGCCATCTTCAATCTTTTCCATCTTCAGATAAGTTGTCTGTATATTGTCCCCATTTTCGTATCGAACAATCAGGACAAGATGCTTCTCAGATGCCCTGTCTGTGGACTCATCCATCCCAACACCAATGTATGGACTCTTCCTCATGTTCTGTATGGTATCGTTCACAATAACCTATACAAGAAATACATTAATTAATTCCTTCTTACTAAAGACTGAATTTTGTAGTGTAAAAATAGTGACTCAAAGAAAATTGGCCAAAGTGGTGTAAGAAATAGTCAAAACTTTTAAAAGGTATTCATTTGTTAATGAATGATTAGGCAAAAGGCATAATATGAAAAATTTCTCTAAAAGTTAACAACCTTATCAAGAGCTGTCAGGAGTTCATTAAACACTTGTGGAGATTCTTTGATGGAATTCCTCCCACGGTGTTACTCCCTGCTCCCTTTGAAAACTTAGCAAACTTATATATTTCATGTTAGCTATCTCTTCCTTCGCAATCCAATATACAGTCTTTAAAGCGGCCAAGTATGAGCTTTTTTCTTCCTCCTTCATAGCTTTTGACAGGTCAAGGAGGGTTCTCTGACCCATGTTGGCCAGTGCTGCACCTTTTGCGTGTGCCTCTGAACGCATGTGTGATTTCAGTGTTTTCAACCTGCAAAGAAAACAATCAAAAAGGTTACTAATTATTTTGTTGTTGTTTTATATGTAAACACATTCAAATTAATTATAATGTTAATTGTATGTAATGTTAACACTAACAGTATAACAACATTTTACAAAAAGTTGTATCATTGTTTTTTCATCAGTGAAGGACAAAATTGATACCTGAAATTGTTTGTGCCACATGTTGCCCATACTCCATATATATCAGTTTTCTTGCAGAAGCGGCATGACATTGTATTGCTCATTTCGTCATACAAGAGCCAGTCTTTAAAGGCTTTGTCTGACAACCAACCTTTAACAAACTTGACTGTTCTCTTTACCATTTTCTTTGCAGCACATGAGCCCAAAGAACTTGACTTGGCAAAATCTGCTGTATCCTCAGGGCCGAAATCCGAGTCTGACTCAAAATTGTCACTACTATTAGGCCTACTTTCATCCAAGCTTTGCTCATGTTGGAGTTCGACGTCGTCGCTGTCACTGTGATCATCTTGATCGTTTGTCAATTTATTCTGAAAGTCAAAAAGAATGCTGTCCACTTACGAACAAACTTATGTTATGCCACAAAACTATTAATGAGTCATAATATTAATAATTTTATTTCAGTTTGAGTGTTTTAAATGAAAAGGTATAATTTTATAGAACTAGAAATTAGAACAGTAGGCCAAGGCTAATACTGGTTATGAGTTTTAAAATGATTATTAAAAAGATTGGCAATTGGCATTATAGGATATTTTATTGCTTTAAGGATTATAATTTGTTTGGAATATCAATTTCATTAAAATAAAAGTTACACAAATTAATATGTATTTTAATCCCATATTTCTAGGCCTTAGTTGATACTGTACATTTTTATTTCAATTCTTAAAATATTTTAAGCTTTTTGCAAATTGAAAACTACCTAAAAGTGTTTGTCTTCTGTTTTTAATGTTTTGAATAAAATGTATTGTAGTAAAATTATTCGAACATAATTTTTTTTTTTTCGGAGTGGGGAGATTTTGTTCGAAATGTTTCAATGCCATCATGCCATACAGCAGGGACTAAGTCAAGTCTATGTATTGTCCTTCCTGTTACCTGACCAACCCTAATTGTATCCCTGCACTTTTAATTCAGCTTAAGAAGGATTTAGAAGAAAATAAAGAAACAATTTAGAGGAAAGAAGAAGAAATAGGACGACAATTCTCAGTGAAAGACATTTGTTTAATTTGACATGATCAAAACCCAACGCATCCAACCAGGCTGCATTTCCATGATCCAACCATGATCCAAACCAAGGAGATGATCGATGTGTCGCCGTGGTCTTGATTGGCGACGCCAAATTTTGTATTGGTAGATGGCGCAGTAATCCGTTTTGCGACAGCGACCTCAGCATGCAACACGAACGTCGCCAATCAAGACTAATGCACAGCGCGCGCACGTGAGTCGAGTATACTACACACGTAACACTGTTTGCCTTGACCACACTAGGAGAAAAAACATTCGCACTTTGTACTGGGATGATCTGTACAAGTTTTTAACGTACAAGTTTTTAACGTGTAACTTCAATTCAACACGTTGTGTTATGATAATGTGATCGTCGTACTTGTTCTTTCAAAAGTGAATTTCTGGTTGGATAATGTTTTTAATAAGTAGTTGGAATGGGGTCAACCCTTACCTTCGAGAAGAAATCTGTTATTTTACGTTTTTTCGACGTCATCTTTCCGAATTTCTCTCTGTTTTTCTTCAACAACACTGTGTCAGTGCATGGTCAGTGCAGCGGAAGTTTGCTTACAACATGAAGGAAAGGTATGGTTCCCCGCGTTCATTCTGCCATTAGGTGTTACGGTTCCATATCAACATAATTACAAAACACAAGATACCCACCCACCCACACGTAAATTTCACACAGCGGCTTGAGTCTTTTAGTTTTAGGGATCGGAGTCAACAACAGTTTTTGGCTGTTTTTCTTTATTTATTTTCGTCATTTAAAATGTTTTGGTTTTGGTTTAAAAAAACCACACTCATTCAAATGCGGGATACTACACCACATTGTATTTATTTTCTACAGAAGTAGTGCACGGCCTGGTTTTACAGCACCAAGCCGTGCTTGAAAAAATAGGCCGTGTTTTCAGAAATCTGGCCGTGCAAAACACGGCTGCACGGCTCGCTAGCTAAAACGGTGGATCCAGTTGACTTCGGACTGAGTTGGGGTAGGGTGGACAGTTTTATCTCGTGTTTGGCCACTTTGTTTTGATAATTAATGGCTATTTAAGGACATTTCTCATGCAAGTAAAAACTCTCCTTCCCTGTTCTCATGCTCAAACTCCATGCTCAAACACAGGGGTGCAAAGAATGGGGGGAGGAGGGTTCCTCAAAGGGGCATGTACACACTCCCCTGAAAGAAGTGCACTAACTTTTCCCTTTGATCTAGGAGAGGTTTGATTTCAGCGGATTTCACTACCTCTCCCTTGGGAACCCTCCTCAATCCCACCACATCATCTATACCATTCCCACCCATCCATGGGCAGATCTAGTGTGGGAAAAAGGGAGGCACATGGCCTCGGAATTAGTCATTCCTTATTTTGTACATGGTTGATTTTCCACAAGGTGGAATGTCCAACTGGAAAACTTGGCTTTAGGCTTGCCACTGAATAATGTAGACACGAACATTTAAATGAAAGAGAAAAGGGACAGTTATTCAATTGATAAATTTTATTTTGCAAACACAAGGCACATACAAGTAATGTTTTTGACACTGTATGCTATAAATAAAACAGCCTAACTGTCTGCAGGGAATGATTTTGATGCAAAACTTGTGCCATTCAAACATAAAGCAACTTTACTAGCAAATACATTTTTTTCCTCTTCTGATTAGCACTTTGCTTTACCAGTTGAAACCATTCCCTGCTCAGACAAAATAGGTCAATACAATGTAGGTGGAAAACAATTACCATAATGTACATATTATGTAGGCCCCCTACATGAGGATGTGTGGGTGCAGGGGTGAGGTTGGTGGTGGAGAGGGGAATTTATAGGTGCAGAAAGGAGTCAATACATGCTGGGCTGGTAAACTTCCAAATTTGGCTCAAGTGGTGTGGGGGGGTGGGTATGCCAATTGTTATTTCAAACCAATCCCCAAACAAAAGACAAGATGGGGTGCACCAAACATATCCCCCTACCTTTTAAAATAAAAGTTCTTTACTTTTTTTAAACCAAATTTTGCCGAGGGACACACAGACTCACTTCCTATCTGCACCATGGTATCAAACTTTCCCACAAGGGCCACCTGTATAGTAATCAGTCCTCAAAAAGTAATTCTGTTGTTTTGTTGTTAAGAGGTAATTCTGAGGGGAAAATGGCACTTTGTGACAAATCAGGGAAGTCAAATCTTTGGGAATTACTCTGGCTATACAACAACAAGTGTAAAAGTAAAGTTGCATACCATTTATATAAATCCTTTCTCTGTGTCCAAGAACTATCAAAACATCACAAATTTACATATTTGTTTAAATACATTCTTTCTTCAGAGTTTACATTTCTTTTAGTGCATCATACTAGAATGATACATTCCTGAATCATGAGTACATGTACATGTACCTCACCACCATACATGTCAATTGAAAACACTATAGCCAAAGACTTCAACCCCAATTGTTTAAAGGAATAATTTGTCTTTGCCTAGCCCTAGCCAGAAAGCAAGGACCATGCCCTAGCCTTGAACAAAATTATGTTGAATCTACCAACAAATCTTCATCAAGGTCCTAAGCAGACAGTGTTTTTGTGAAAACATGTCACCCATTTTCCGGTTTAAGGGTCTAACGAAAATCAGTTGAGGAAAGTTCTGCTGAAGTCGCTTCTTTAAATTCGATATGGAGCAACGATGCCATTGATTTCCCTGGCTATACAACATATTTTGCGCCATTACACAACAAACACTCATCTAGGAACATGTGTCTTCTTATCCATGGTCTTGCCCTGTTTCCCTCAGAAGATCACAACTCACACTGACAGCTGCCACCACACACTGCTCTAACAAGAGCATTCTCCAGGGTCTTTGTCTTCAGTCTATGCTGGTGCCTTGTTTGTATGAAAAGTGAAGAATACAAAAATATACATTACACAGTGAATGTGACATTTTATTGTACTGTACTAATCAAACATATTTTTCTTTTCAATTAAACTTTAACGTTAAAAATACTTTTTGCAAAGGGACACAACATAAAAAAGGCCTCATTTTAACTCTCAGCCCATGACCAAGTCAGATGCAATTAAATCCAGCACAGTCACAACATGGACAAGCGAGGCAATAAATGAAGACAAAAATACTTGATAACAAAAGATGAAGTGAGATTTGAATGGAAAATTACTGTCTTGCCTACTGCAGGTTGGTTTGTGTATCAGTGGAAAGTTATCAGTCTACCTGTTGTTCAAAAGTGTAGCCAACTATAAGCCCCAAACATGAACGCCAAATGGTTATGGCAGCAGATCTCACAAAATGCTCATAACTGATTGACCCACAGCCCTGATGATAATCTTCCCCTAAACTGTCAGAGCATGCATATAGGCAGCAAATGATTTCAAATGCTAAAAATGGATGTTGCCCTTTCTCTGTTCCTTTTGTTGTAATCTCAAAAGCCAAGATTTATTAAGCCGACAGAATTAGCTTTGTTGGTTAGTCTTGTGAAACATTTTACAAAGTATGATTATTTAAAAAGATAATTCTCACCAGGATTTGAATTTGCGAATCTTGGATTCAAAGAATGGCAATCATAACGTTACAATAACTTACATGTACTGTTCACAAAGCCTTTTTTTAAAGAGTAGTAATGTATTTAGTAAGTTGTGACTGAATTAAATAAAAGCAACATGTTTAAACGTTATTTCCAATTTATGTTGTTTGGGTACAAAAATACCCCCCCCCCCAATCAAATAGAAAATCGTTCTGGAAAAACAAAAAGGGTAAACTTTTTCCAAATCCCCAAAATCAACTAGTCTGTAAATATATGCCAAAGTCAACTTGTTGCAGCAAATATAGAGGCAAATTTCTAATTCTCATTCAAGGCCTAAATTATATTTCCAAAATTTTCTAAACCACATTTTTAAATCTCACCTCTCATGTTAAGTCCTTTCATCAGTAGTATACTGGGCTGTTTCCTTTCTTTATATCTTGCTATTAAAATGTAAATGCTAATAGTCACACACAGAAATGCTGGCGGTGGAAGCACTATGTTATGTACTACCCCTGTTTAGATCATAACGCTATGCATTGCCAATAACGTTGGAAACAATTACCGATACTATAGCTATAGCGTGCCTGGCAACTGGCAAGTTACCAGCCTGGCCTGCTCATTATGCGACGAGATTTTTCCATTAGTGCGCTTGCGTAATTATTTACTTGACCCGCATGTTGAATATGCATATTAGGTCACATACCTCGACCGTGCAAAACTCCCAAGACGCTCCTGTGATAGCGGTTTGTGGCGTGATAGCAGTTACAGAAATGATAACGCCCTCTAGTGACGATTGGTTCGTAGGTGATAGCGGTTTAGATAGCGATTAGGTTTTCGTGACTACACAACTGGAGCGTCTTGGAACCAAGACTAGGTACACCTCCGCGAAAATCTTGTTCCCTGCCATGCAGTAAATACAATTTAAAATACGATTTATGGGCAGTCCTGCTCTCATAATTTGCACAAATACAAGATAACATTTGTTTCCAGGATGTGATCAGTTCATTCATTTTCAAGCGGTACGTTATAACTTATACCTGCAGAGGTGTTTAGTTATTAGTGTAAATAATCATTTTTTAGGTCAATGAAACATAATTTAGGTGTGGACAATTATCTCAAAATTCACGAAAATTTTGTTCAGCTGCTTATTTTACAATAGACCAACAGTACTGCAGATAATAGGCCAACATAAAGGCTGTTTTGTTTTGTTTGTTGGTTTGTTTTGTTTTGTTTCATTTGTTTATTTGTTTAATAAAAAAATAATAAATAAAACAAGTTTGTCCAAAGAATCACAAGAAATAAATAAAAAGAAATAGAAATAACTTACAGGCTTGTATTTCTTCACTTCACATTCCTCCTCTGAAGTTTCATCTGTTGTCTGTTTCTTCTTTTGTTTATCTTCTGACGACCAAAGAGAGTCAGAGTCTGACTTTGATGAGAAAACGTTGTCTTCCTCCTCCTCCTCCTCCTCCTCCTCCCCATGCCATTAGCATTATGTGGATTTTAGCCCATAAGTTTTCTCTTTAAAGTGATGCTCATTGTGTGGTTTTGAATAGCCCCCTCTATTGTCAGAATTTGACAGCACGGTTCTGTTTGGTGTTGGAATGGGTCATGTAATGCATACGTCGTGTATGTCCGTGCGAGTCGAGTGTGTACGACGTATGATAGGATTTCGATTATAGTCGTCGTGTACGTATCTTTATTAATGGCTTCTTTTAGATCGTAATTCATCACCTGGCATCACCTGGCTTACTTTGTTGCCTTTTGCAGTGAGCATTGTGAGTAACATTAATTTATGTATACCACTCAGTAGGCCTAGACTAATTTATGTAAAGTGTGGTGTAAACAAAATATGTAACGTACGAGTAACACAAGCTGACAAGTAGACATGGTATTGGTAATGGTAGAAGTAACGTCAGATTGATCGTTTCTTTCACCATTGTTATTGTTCTTTTTTTTGTTAAGTTCAACTCTGGGCATGCTGGCTGGGGTTCTTTAATTAGCAGACATGCACTGCATGATGTACACCAATAATCCATATTATACTATAGAAAGACTGTACAAACTACGTCTCGCTCGTAATCAAACTTGTGTTGTGGGACTATCGTGGTTCCAACCTTTATGGACTTGGAGTTTTACGTGGGCCGGATTTTCTTTAGTCAAGTTTTGAAGTAGGCCAGCCTACCGGTACTTTTGTTTAACGTAATAATGATGGTTGGGATGGGAATGTACAGTTAAGTATGCCTAAAATGCAATTCAAATGAAATAAGTTCAAGAAAATAACCAAAGCCAAAGGATTACAAATAAACGAGTGTAAGACTTGACCTCAGTTTCTGGTCACATGTAAGTATTTTGAGAGTTCCGCCTAGCCTACCTGACATTAAACAGTTAAACTTTTGCAAATGCTATTTTTTTGTATGATCACAGTTCGGGCTGTGACACGGAACGCAAGCGTTCACAATGGATGCATAAAACACGAGCGACCTTTTCAGTCGATTGCTGTGCCCCGAGCACAGTTAATTATAATCATCTTGATAGAAAAAGGGGGCCCAGCTATTTCAATGACTCCATTTTTAACCAATCAAATTAGAGGAATCTATATATGAGGTTTATAATAAAATTAAAAGTAGCACGAGTAAAAAGCAGCCAATGGTTGTTTGATAACACCCCATAATACACCGAACTGGGTATTTTCCGCAGTATTCTTTTTACGGGAATTTACAACAGAGTACAGCTGGAGTAAATCAAAAAGTTAATATAATAATGCACAGTCATGTAATCTGAAATAGTGCCAGACAATTTTTATCCTCGCACATTACACGCGTCAGAGCGCTATTATTATTGATACACAGACTAGATGATGAAGCCACTATTAGATGCACAACTGTAGCCTGGGTTTGAGGTGTGTCATTTTGCGCTATGTGCTATAGACTAAAATAGACAGCTTGGTACCCCACAGCTTGGTATAGTACCCTGGTTGCTAATGGGATAGCACCCTGGTTGCTAATGGGATAGTACGTCGCTGTTGGTGGGCCTTTCTAGTAAAACTAACACGTGACGCTCTCTAAACCAATCACAACGCAGATAATTTATAAGGGGGTGTAATAATACTAGCTAGTACTAGTAGTACAGTGGCAGTGCCAGTGCTACATCATGGAGGTAGGCTACACACAGGCCTAGTTAGTCATTTAACATTATTCCATGTGAGTGCTGACCATTTCTAAAGATTGAACATTGTTTTAAGAGTTTCTCTGTTTTGTTCTCCAAAATTAATCAGGTCGTCATGTACATGTATATCGACAAACAACTGGTTGCCCAAGAAGAAAGCTTATGGTTGCGAGCACATGGTGTACATGTAGGTATTTATACGGTGTTTGGGATAGAGCATACACTGTACACTCTAGTCTTGGTTCATGGCATTTCTATTTTGTTGTCCACCAACGACTATGGACAAGAAATTAATGCAAAATCAAATAAAAAATATTAGAAAAAGTTTTTAGGCAACTATTTTTTGGCACAGCGTATATTTTTATGAATCCTTCTGCATGTCATCACCTAGTGCCTCAATTCAAGGTACCCCTACAATTGCAAGTCACAGGGGCCCATTTTATATCTCAGCTTAAAATGCCATGCTTACCATTGGTGTGTTTCACAGGTTAGCAATGTATTGTTGATAGTGTGTGTGTATAGTGTACACATGTATTGTACTACATGAACACTGAGCTAGTGCAGACATTTGGTGCTACCTGGCAAGTAGAGAATGTTAAGCCAACAGCTCGGCTGCAAACAAAGCTATGAATTGGAGCCAAATGAACCCTATGAACTCTGTTAATATCATTGTTATTTGTTACATTTCAGCCTAGGAAGTTGGATGAACTTTCTGGTTTGTGGACCCACCTACCTCGAGCAGCTTTGAAGATTTCCTGCATCTACAAAGAGAGTCATATCTATAACAAGGAAGTAAATGTTAAGGAGTATAAAGTGCTTATCACACATTCATATAAGGCTAGGAAAAATAAACACTCACAAAAAAATTATATCCAATACCCCTATGCCATTGTTCTTCTTATTAATATCAAAGTACTCAATTATTGTTAAGGCTGAAATTATTGCAGTGTGATTGTTAATATTGAAAAACTAAATAGTAGAATTTGTTTTATTTGCATCGAGAATAAAGGATATTTGTTTTATGTACCCTGATATTGTTTTATGTACACTGATGTGTGTATACTCACAGTACTTTCGCCGAGTACTGTGAAAACAATCACGGGCGTACTCGGGTGGGATTTGAACCAACGACCTTTGTGATTCTTGCGCAACATAATTACTAGCGAAAATTAAACAATGAATACAAAAATAATGTAAGTGATGTTTAAAGAGCACATTCCAATTTCAAACGTTTTAATTGAGAAAATTGTTTACTTTTATTATTTTCAATCAAACTTGAATCATTGATTGACAATAACAGTGTGATATTGGCCAACATTGCACAGTGCGTATTTCGCTGCTCTATGTTTTGCACGTCAAGTTTAATTGAAGATAATTTGTTACTGCACATGGCTTGTAGAATATGTTTCCATCTTCACTTGTGTGAGAACTGTTATTATTGTGAGTGTTTTTCAGTACAGTTAAAGAATAATAAAATCTGAAGTTTATTAGGATTGTGTTGTTTGTGAATAAAATGCAATTGTGAACATTAAACTATTATTTCCCTTCTCATGTGTACATAATTTCCAGTGTTGGCTTTTGTTAGACATTAATTACATTGGGAAAATTGTGGATGTACCATTCAATATTAATTTTCAAAGACCAAGGTCAAACCGTTTTTTCTCTATAAAGTATGTGAACAATGTACAGGCCGATAGACCGGTGTAAAAGCCAACTAATGCAAACTTTACTCTACATGGCCTATGCATGGTAAAGGTAAGCGGGGGTGGTGGGGGGGGGAATTTGAGACAATAATAATAAACCACATTATAGCACATATCACTGCGCTGTAAGGAAAAATAAAACAGATGTAAAGCAATGGACTCTTCGAAACCATGGCGATAAAATAATCAACGAGCTGTTCATTTGAGGGTATACCTACAATGCCAAGGTGTTAAAGTGGAGACACCTGTTTTTAGTTTAGTCTTGACGTTGAGGGCGTAACGTGTATTTTGATCATAAAAGCCACACAATGAGTAGGGAGGGAGAGGCGGACAAAATGGCACTTCGTGGTTTATCTTCTTAAAAATTCTAATTCTAACAAAAGGAGGGGGGAATGGGATGCTCCTTACTATTAAAAAAAATATATAATGACAAATCCCCATTTAGTGTTTTCAAAAATTGCCTAAAAAATCCCCTTAACCACCTATGTCCTTCAACCCGCAAACATGGTCAAGTTGTGCGTGTTTGAAGTGGAAGTATCCAAAAGTTTACAAGTCGTATTTTCACACTATTTGGGAGTATTATGGGCCGTGAATGGATTTAAAAGATAAAGCTAAAGCTACTAAAACATCAGTCTTTAAATTAAACTTGTACAATTAATTTAAAGAAAGTTATTATTAATTTCTAAATATGTGAAAATCGCTATTTTTTTTTCAAAAGTCATTTTTTTTGTCCACTAAAATGCCATTATCTCAAAACCCAAGTTATATTTTCTCTAAATTAAAGAAGAAACAGACAACTGTGGACAAGAGTTCCCTGTTTCACCTTTTTCAGCATCTCCATGGTAACTGATTATTTTTTATTTAGGATTTTAGGCTAAAAGTTGTCTCATTATGTGGTCAACTAACACCCTATGACAGCCCATGCCAAGAAGTGGCGTTTTTCATTGCTGGGGGTTTGTAAATGGTGACTTACTTAATTAAATTGGATTAGGCGCCCCAAAAAATCAAGAAAACAGTCACAATAGGGTGAATGAGTTTTCAAACAAAAAATGGAAATCCTTGCCTTTTTACAAATAGAGGGCGCTAGTTTTCCTTTTGTGGTTGTGAGAGTATTTGAAAATGCCATCCTCTTTTAAGGACTTTTAACATAGTTATGACAACAACTAAAACAAGCACTAATTCGCTGAAAAGTTTAAGAAATTATGAAACAAACCTCGTGTGTATGTGTTCCATAATAATCAGTTCAAAATGAATCTATTATATTTATAAAATATAAACAAAACAAAAATCTATGCATAATAGAGAGTGAAGACAGTACAGTCAATCACACGTGCGCGATGTACATAGATGGGCATACCCTTGGCCAGGGCAAACTTCAAGCCAATGAATGATCAGCCAGGCAACAACGGATCGAAGCAAGCGCATTGCGGATACGTACACGCTTGTGTGCAGCCACACCGGCCGTACTTTTCCAGACGAACGTCGTAACGCACGTGTTTTGCACACCATTGCTGTTGCCTTTACTTGCGACGGACGTCGGCAACATGTCAGAAGAAACAGAGAGCGAGGTAGGCCCTATATGTACACTTTTTTTTAAAACAAAACTTAATAGTACTATCCTCATATACTGTGGAAAATTACATCATAAGTCATCTTGTGGTTTACACGATCTATTGCTGGAAGTGGAATGGTTAACGTAAATATTCCGGCCACATGTCATTGTTCATGTTAAAATGGCGGGTCCAGCATATAGTGCAAACAGCGTAAGGATTACAGTTGTTCAGAACTACATTCGGAGAATAATACTTGCTGTAGTAATACTTTTAGTCTGGCTAATTTTGTTGACAATAGTGACAGTGTTTGCAGTTATTAAGGCGGCCCTTGTCAAAACGTAAATACTAGTTTACTACAGTAATTTGATGGAACGTTAACTAATATATCATGATACACTGACATTATTTGACAACATACATGCATGACAACGACATGTCATGAGGGTAAGTTTAATGAGTAAAACTTGTTAACGTTGCGTAAGTACAACAGCACCCTTCTCCGTGAAGAAACAAGTAATTGTAAATGCATTCTTTTAAATTTTTGTTGTGCAGTAACTCACTGGGTCTAACTTATTACTAATTGCTACAGTACCTGAGTGTAGTGAATCAGTAAATATGGGGATACGTTTAACGAGTGAGGGCGCAATTTATTGTTTACCTGGAATTGTTCATGTATGACACATTTGACCTCGTAGTAACACCAGGTCAAGGGGTGCAAAAGGGTTGATTAGACATAGTTTGGTAGTTGTCCATTAATAATCTAAGTTTGTTAGAAAAGGGAGATAGACACGAATAATTGAGGCAAGGGATTTGGAGTGATTTATTGGTGTGTTGTAGTAACCATTTGGGTGCCTCAGGGCCCAGCTACGTAATCTAGGATGGTAAATGATGGGCTGAGACTCGCGTATGAATATTGAAGTAAGCGTACACCAGACGCAGGAAAGGGAGCGAGGTCGTTCTTTCTGCCAGGAATCCCTGTCATGGGAGGAACTTGATTTTATTTGCAGGCATTAATGCCACAAAGTGTGCGGTGAAATGGGGTTTTAGATCACTCCAGCAGGGGGGAGGATTCTTGGATTCTTGTGGGAAGGTCGCTGCATTGACTGGTGAGTTTCAGGCTGACATTCGTAGATATTTACTGGGTTTGGGTGCACGGATGGTTGTATTTGCGATATGTGCTACATTTACTGTAAATGTACATTGACATGTTAAATGTATACATACAGTTTAACTTAAAGTTGTATTTGGACCGTGTCTGGTTAAGCCTTTAACAAATACATTATTGTGTACTATGTCATTAGGCTTTTTCTCTGGAAGGAAGCCATAATAAGGAAGGGAGAGAGAGAATTAAAGAGATTCATCTGTCATGCTGAGATCCCAACAATAAGGCGTCATGTCTCATCTTTATTCGTATTAACGAGTATACTACATGTACATGAGTACACAAATATTAAATAAGTTTTAACAGCCAGCAGCTACATTTCTGTAGCTGCATGGAAAAAATAGCCAGTTGTACTCCAGTTTGCGGGATAGTAAAACTTAAGCGCAAGTGTGTGGTCTGTAGTGTAGAATATAAATAAATATATATATTTTTTTATATTGTCATTCTCTGCAGGCGATTTCTATGTTAACAAACATTGAAAGGGGGATACATGTAGAACCCATCACATGCAACTCTTCAGACATAGATGATGATTTAAGTGAACATGCAGTTGATGATGTTGCATCGGATGGGGAGCTTAGTTACTCATCAGAGCCTGATGATGAGGTCGAGGGTTCCAGTGACAGGAATTCTGACGAGGGTGCAGCTGGCAGTGACGGGAGTTCTGACGAATGTCGTTCCTTAGAGGGTGCTGATGATGAGAATGTTTCTAAATCTGTATTCCCTGTAAGTTTATATGATTTCCAAATATTGGCAGTTTGAGTTTTATCGTTAAAAATCCTCATGTGATCCAGACAGTGTTATATTTTTCTGAGGCAAAGCCAACTGATTAAGAATGCTTCGGGAAATCATTAAGGGAGTCATACCTGTAAGAGATCTAAAAGATGCAGGTTCCCTGCTTAAACCCGACGGCTATTTCCTGTAACAAGAAATGATAATGTCCTGTACATAGTTTACATACTACAGGTAAGTGGGTGAGAAATGAGCTTTCATGCCACAAATTTTATCACTCGCACACTAATGAGCTGTCATTTTTATCAGCATAATTTATTGTATCGTGTGTTTGTTGAATACTAATATACATTTTGTTTACATACAGGGATCCCGATTTGCCAGGAAATGCCCTCTTTGCGATTCTCGGTATGCTTATCTGAGTCAGCACCTCCAAAGAACGCACAGGTTGAAAGACAAAGGAAAGCGAGCAAGGGTTCTTGGCCAAGCACGTAAAAGGTAAATTAGTTGTAAATAGGGAATGATTTGGTAAACGGTTTCAATATATTATTTTTAAAAAAACACCAAAACAGATGACTGAAATAATGCGACTGTCAGACATTGACTACAAAGACAAGGTATATAAATGTTTTTGCTGTATTCCTTTTTTGTCATCGACTATGTTTATGCCACACCCAGCTGTAGCTTTGATCCAAGTGAGCAATATCAAACTATTCACATTTTAAGAATGCACTCCTCTGACTGTTTGCTTTCATGGTCTAAGTTTTGGCAAAACAAATTATTTTGTGACCTAGCTTTAATTTAGCTTCTACATTTCTGCTGCTCAGAAAAAAAACCGCACATTGACAAAACTTGCCAAACATGTTTTTCATTTGAACTAAAGTCGTGGTATAATTGTTGCTTTAAAGGGAGCCAATAAGTCGTAAGACTGGGAGCAAGACTAAAAGAAGATGGGCATACCCCTGCCCGGTGAAGGGGTGCCACCAGCGTGGCCTTAAACGGCCGGATGTGCACATACGCAATCAACACCACATCAAGGTACAGTCACCATGTTTAAAAATCTCAAGGCTCCAAGGAGGTCAACATACTTAAAACAGCTCATTTCACTAGGCTGTTAGCAAGATTTTATTTAACCTCTATTAATCCAGTATACAGCTATAATATGGTAGTTGAGTCTCATTGGACAATGTGTAATTTTGCCCGTCCACATAATGAATTTGTTAAATGCACGTACTATGGTGATGGCAAGGACTATACTATACCCTTTTCATGGAAAAAATGACTGCTTAAGCTATTAACATTTTAAAATATGCCTTGTCAATAACTTTTGTTAAATGTACTCAAGTAGGAGGGCCACATTTAACTAAGTCTCTAAATGTAAACAACACCATTCATATGGATGTATAACTGCGCTCTTGTTACATTGAAATACTCAATTTTCAGCCAATGAAAACCAACATGCATAAACTTGGGATACAGGGCAGGGGTACTCTACTTTACCTAAAACAGTGCAAAAAGAAGTGGGAAGATTCTATTCGATTGTTAGGACATCTAAAAACATTAGGCCCCTTTTCATATTTAATTACCTAATTTGCTTCCTGTGAAATGTTTATTTGTCAGCTGAAAAGTAGTCAATACAAAAGGTTGATGAACAAGCTAAAATCACTTCGCAAACGGAAGCGAGAGGGTTGCAAGAAAGCATCTACATCTGGTGGCGAGATAAAAAAGGGTAGCTTTACATCAAAAGGTAATTTCATACAGCTAAAATAAACTGTTTGCATTGGAACGTTGATTGATTCTTGTACATACATGTATGTTGTAAAACAAATGTTTACAAGAAAATATACTGCCTTTCTCTTTCCCTATGGTGCCACTTGTACTATATTTTATGTCAACCGTTTACATGTACCAAACCCAAACGGCTTTGTTCAGAGTAAAATCTGGTTATTCCATATACCTCAAAAAAAGCTGGGGACCGGGCATTTTCCATCATTGGTCCTCTAAAGCTGGAACTCTCTTCCGGTCAACATTCTGAATGCTTCATCAGTCCAACACGTCAAAGGACTCTTAAAAATACATCTGTTTAATCGTACCTTGTAACTTTTGGAAAAGCCACTCTATAAATTTGTTATATTATTATATTGTATTTTTTTTTTTCATGTTGTAATTGAAATGAACTGTTTTTTATGCAGATGTATTGAAACGCTTTGAGGAGTATATGCAGGCAACTAAAGCCTGTACAAGGCAGGCAAAGACATATTCCTTGAGTATGTCCCGCAAAATAACTCTCCTGACTTCTGCAATGGGTTGCAGTGTGACTAAGCTTATTCACCCTTCAATGCCTCAAAAGTAAGTAAATATTGCTTGTAATAAAATGCACCTGAGTTAAATTTTAAATTAGCATGCATTGGATTGACAACAAGTATGTTACAAAATACTAAACAAAAGAGAACCCCTCAAAAATGGGGAAATTATTAGTCCAGCCCCCCAAAAACCTTGAATGATTAAAATTGCACAAGAAACAAAATTCAGTTTGCAAAAAAAAAAAAAAAAATGCTTGTGTTGGAATATGGAAAATTGATGGCACAGCCACTAAAAAAAACAACCTGGAAAACACACTCAAAACCCGGATGCAACAATTATGAATTTAACAAACTTGCTATAGTGTGGAATCAGTCTTTTCCTGAATTAATTGATCCTGGAGGGTAATAATGATATGGGCTGGAGAATCAGCCACAAGGGCCTAAAATAGTTTTGCAGTAAAATATTGAATAAAGAACTTGTCTAACAAAGAGCAGTAAATTTCACTTTTGTGTTCCGAATAATTTTTAACATTTACATTTTCTGGCCATTGAATAAAAGGATCATGGTGACACTAAGAGCAGATGGCAAACAAGCGAAAACTGTACACAACTACTTGTTTGCCCTGAAGAAGCTGTGCCACTATCTGCACATATTCAGCGACATGGCCCAGGCCCTTAACGTATCAAGCGCAACCATCATAAAAACACAAGCTGTAACCGAAGATATGATGAGGAGCACCCGGACAGGCATTGTTGCACGACAGTCCGAAGTGAAGTCACAGATTGGAGGTGAGTAAAAGTTTACCCCATACATAGTTTTTGCCATGTGATTTGTTTAGCACATCCCAATATGTCGTCAATATGTCGTATTTGTTGTTAAGAAACAACCTCATCCTATGATTGCCGAGGTGATGCTTGAGCATTCTATTTGTAACCGATGAGGGCTCATATAGAGCTGTAGTTTTTAACAATAAACAGAAAAGCAGTCATCATCATCATCATTTTGGTTTTAAGGCCGTTGTCCAGTCTGTTCTGGATTGGCCTGCTTTCTCCCTATGGCTCTCCTCCACTTGGCCCTGTCCGTCGTGTCCCTTGCATTGACTCCAAGCACTTCCATGTCAATTGACACGGAGCTCTGCCAAATAACACCCCATGTAAAGATTTTGTCATGGTGCACATCAATTATGTCATAATTTTAGTCGAGCCACGTGAACCCAACATCGTAGTCATAAATGCTCAGACGTGTGGTTAACCATGGAACGAGGTGCATGCTGGTCTAGATAGTGACAAATATTTGTCACTACCTAGACCAGCATGCACTGTAATGAGCTCATTTCACGGCTATCGCATGCGGCCACACTGAGTATTAATTGTGAAAAGGTCTAAGAGGTCTTCTACTGCTTGCTACCAAGACATCTATTTCATTTCTATTTCATTGTCGTGTACAGATATAAATGTATTTTGTAACAAGTCATTTTTTCAATAATATTTTCTTAACACTGCAGATATCATCATAGAGGGAAAGCACATTGAAGAATTTCTGCAAAAAGCAGAATCGGAACTAAAGAGATTGTGCCAGCCTGGTAGGTCATTTCATTCATCATGGAACTAATCTACTTCCAGAACTTCAAACAATCATTTAGAATAACATTGATCACTTTCCAGGAATAATAATAATAATAATAATAGTGGCTTCTTATATAGCGCTCAGGTCCGTCACACAGTGACGCTCATGGCGCTTCAACATTATTACCCCTGGTCACTGGGCCTTAAATCATTCCTTAAACCCTCTCAGCTCTCCCTTGGGAGTATACAGCCTGTGCCGCCAAATATGTAGCGCAATCAAGGCTAATCAATCACAAGAACCAACTCTGCCCTCACAGGTACCCATTTTACCCCTGGGTGGAGAGAAGCAATTATAGTGAAGTGTTCTGCTCAAGGACACAAGCGTCACGACCGGGATTCGAACCCACACTCTGCTGAACAGAATCACTAGAGCTTGAATTCGGTGCTCTTATCCGCTCGACCACGACACCCCATACTGTACATATGGAGGCGGTGTCAGCATTAACATCTGTTTCTTTTTATTTTCTTAACTAAAGATGTAGCATCTAGCCAGCTAACATGGGGGCAAGTCACAAGAATACGGAACCTGATAATAATGAAAATAGTTCTTGGGCAAGCACCACGTGCTGGTGTTATTCAGAATGCCACACTTCAGCAGTTTTTGGATAGATCACGTTGTGTAGCACCAGATACTTTTGAGGATATCTATATCATGAAAGTAAGTTACATAGATAAATTTCACATACTATAAGTGTGGATTCTCAAAGCAAACATTTTGAATTTTGATTCATCACAGCTTGGTCATTTTCAGTTTCTTACTCCTTTTCAAAGTAAACTTGAAAATGAAGTGTGCTAAGCTGGGGCTATTAATTTGGTAGTTCACAAATCCGGTCTTTTTATCACATGTAATCACCCATGTGATCAGGTTTTGACCTGTCAGAATCTACAAACTGTCCAAGGTATTTATTAATGGGTGTTATTGTTTGAAATCACCTGAAAAAATCATCCAGTACACTTTAAAAAAATAATGTTTACATTATAAAATGACATGCTAGAAATCGTATTTAATGAGACACGGAGGTTTAACTGTCATCTGTCATACTCCACCATTACTTTCTTGAAATGGAATATATGTTTTGATTTGTGTCACTCTCTTCCAGGTTTCAAAGCACAAAACAGACAAGCTTGGTCCTGCCACTGTGATACTTGGTGATGAGCTTGAGAGACAAATAAGTTTCTACGTTAAGCATGTGCGCCCATCATCCCGCGGGTGTCCAGGTTAGCAACATTTTTTTGTCGCATTTCTCTTTGGATCAGACTGGAGTACATGTGATTAAACTTAAGTACATTTAATGGCCCGCATTTTTAGGCCAAAAAACAAATGTACTGAATGCTGTTTATTGTGCAACAACGCACAAGACCCCAACAAAGGAAAAGTAGTCCACGACTGATAATCCTGTTAAAAATTTGTAAATAATAATATTACTAGGTATTTAATAACGTTAAGCGCTTAAACATACAGTATTTTATGCAAGGCATGGGACTAAGTTTGAATTATACTCCTTTTACATAGCACCATGATGCTGCCAATCCAGCCAGGAACACCAGGGCTACTCTTTTCGATAAGTGCACTGGGTTCTTTTACGTGTGTTACACAACACAAGGGACCAACAACTTTACGTCCCAAGGACAAAGCAATAGTTAATTGTCTTGCTTAAGGACACATCAGTTACGACTGGGACTCGAACCCACACTCTGCTGATCAGAAACACATGAGTTTTAATTCGATGCTCTTAACCAGTTCGGTGCAGGAAAAAATTTCACTGAATATGCCCCCCACGCGGGATATTTGTATGCATTTTATTGAAAAAAAAAAAGGTGCAAGTGCTGGCAAATTTGATTTTTTTATGACAATTTTCTGAAATAAGCAGGATTTCCAATAAAAGGAATATTATTTGGTACATTATCCTTTTTCTGCCACAGCAGATTATCCTCAGTTTTTCAATTCTGCCCGACACACCACGACCGCTGCCACGAACAGGAGCAGGTCTAACGTTAGGCATTATTTTGCTGATCTGCATCCATCACTCACCTCGTCGGAACTAACTCCGCTAACCGTGCTAACTGCCGAGTACTCGCTGTTTTCACTATTATTTTCAAAACCTGATTCCATAATTCCTTCCTACATGCTTCTTCTTTCCTCTGAACTTGATAAATCGGAATTTGACGACCCTGACGACACACATAACCCAAGAATTTCCGTGTTATTGTACACGCGAAAGATTTCTCATGGAGGCCGCCATCTTGATTTTGTCAACATTATGTCATCTCAATCGTTGTGTTGATCAGCTGGTTTGTGTCCACAAAAGTTCAATAGCGCCACCAATCGCTAGTAAATTACACAACAGATAGTCTGGTACCCCGTGATGCAATTACAACTCAATCCCATACACAATACGCACGCTGAGGGTAACGGCGATTCACATGTAAATTTGGCGAGTTAACTCGTCCTCCTAGCGTCGGTGAAGTTTTTTCTTGCGAGTTAACTCGTCATTCGCACCGAACTGGTTAACCATCGGCCACGACACTTCCACAAAGTAACCCAGACAGTGTATTAAATTCTATCAGCCACATGACCATCCTTTATTTAGCAGAGGGTAACACAAACATTTGAAATAGATGAGATGTAAATAGTTGCATCAGGAACAATGAAGATTCAATATGATGTTCATTATCCCTGATACTATTATTATCTTTCAGATGCTCAGCATGCAACTTTTTTTAGCTGAGATCAACTATTTTCCTATTTAGGTACCTCTGCTGTTGCGTTTTTTTGAACATTTGGATAAGGTGCACTTGCATGCTTTTTGACTCATGCTAACTGGTAAAATGAATTGGATAGCAACAAATAAAATTTCCAAATTAACAAAAGTTAGAGTGTACCATTACATTTGCTCACATGTTGTCTAGGTTCAGCTTGTTCTTCAACAACTTTTGTCATCATTTTATTCATCAGAATCTATCATAAAGAATCCAGAGTCTCCACTGTTCATCGCATCGAATGGGAAGTGTGTCTACAAAGTGTCCCGACTGATAGATGACACATGGAACTCCATGGGGATGCCAGGAAAGTGCGGTGCAAATATCATGAGAAAGACAGCAGCAACCAAGGTAAGGGATATATGTTGTATTTCACAGCATAAAGCTTTTAGTTACCCTGTAAACGTTGCATGAATGGTATTGACTTCTGTTTTTTCCACAATTTCAATCTAAATAAAACTAAAAACAGTTTTAAAACATGCAGTTCTTAAATGTTATTTCAAGCAGACAAAAAAAAATAAAGCAGAAATTTGTTTGTTTGTTGATTGTTTGTTTTGTTGGGGGGTGTTGGGGTGTACTTTGTTTGTTTGTTTGCCTGCCTGCCTGCCTATATGTCTGTCTGTCTGTCTGTCTGTCTGTCTGTTTGTTTGGGTTTTTTTGGTTTGTTTTTTTGACAAGTGACTCCTTCACAGCCTAGTTAGTCTTACCCGCAATTTTTTGTCTATTGTAAACTTTGAAATTATAGTCTCAAATTTCTGTTACAGGTGGTCGGGGAGCTGGACGGGAAGGAGGCGGACCAGGTGGCAGAACTGATGTCTCATCAGCCGTCAACCCAACACGCTTATTATGTTGCTTCCCAGGACACCAGGGAGAAGATAAAGGCTTTCAAACTGCTGTCATCTGTACTATGCAAGGTTGGATGCATTTATCAATTTCTGTCACAATTAAAAAAGTATGAACAAGAATTGTTTGCACTGAATTTGTGGAAAATGTCATAATAAAGTCACAAATGTTGCACACTGTTTGAATTGTTTGTTTGAGAAAACAAACACAGACTTTGCCCCAAAATTTGCATTTGATTGCTATTCTTAAGAAATTCAGAGAATAAAATATTTTTGATCTGCAATCATTCTGTTCTTGTTCTTGTTCATATGTAATTCGTGCTTTGAAATAATGCTTATAAATGCCAATTTATCACTTATATTTATCATACTTTTGTGCTTCTCTTATTTTTAGGACAAGGCTGATAAAGAGACAACGTCTGATCATGTAAGTGCGATGTATTGTTAATTCAGTGGCTGTTTTAGAAATTAGGTGTTTGAATAGCCCCTTCTTACAAAATGAAAGAACATTTAGTGTATGATCAGTTTGCTTGTAAATGGATGCCAAATTATCATTTGTTCCTGCTGGCAAAGACGAAGGGGCATGAAGTATTTGCCTTGGCATTCTGTTTTGACTTATTCTGACTTATGGGGTACCTATATTGTTAGTTCTATTATTCCTTCTCTTTAGAATTCTCCTGTTGGTACAAATTTGTCTAACAAATTTTTCTAATTCCTTGTAACCTACCAGGTTACTTATGGGGTCCAAAACGCAATATTGTGTTTTGGACCCCATAAGTAACCTGGTAGGCTTGCACTATTTGTCCAAGCGATAACTCAATGATTGTGGATTGGTATTGGGATCCTTTAGCAGCCAGTTGATTTTGGACCCCCAAGGTTATTATCAAGTTCTTTACGGCTAAGCTGTAATGAAAGAAATAAAGTCCGAGTGGTAACTCATGAAGGACTTTACCTAACTCCAAACTTGGTGCGTGTACTTTACATTCTTCTCTTCATATGGTCTTACTTTTCTTGTGTGCCATAATGTAATCAAACAAGTTGATCAGCGGGGCATTTGTGTTTCTCAACACTGCTTGTTTATCATACTTTTGTTCTTCTCTTATGATAAGGGCATTGCTGAAGGGACAACATCCGATCAGGTAAGTTCTATCTATTTTGGGGATTTTGTCAGTCAGTGCACCTGTTTTCATACCACCATGAATTTATAAAACATTTAACCTCATTGCCCTTCAATTAAAAGAGATCAATGTTGATGCAAAAAACGAATAAATTAATTTGTAGTAAACTTAAAATGATACCAATACCAAGAGCTGCGCTTCACAAAAAACTGCCAAACAAGTTTTTTCCTGGTGGAGGGTAAAGTTTGTGTCTATTATATCTCTCGTGTCTATCTGACTGTCTGTCTTGCATGTCTGTCTGGCTATCTATATATCTTTACAGTATAAATTTAAGCTAAACTAGCTATGAATTGTTTTACAGTACAATTTATGTGTTTGAACAAAATTCAGATTGTACAAAGATCATCTAAGGCCACGTCTGAGGTAGCTCGACCAGCTTCAACAAGCAAGGTAAATGTACTCCTTTTGAAATTATTCTTTAAGGCATTTACTGTACTAATTGGATTTTTAACTAAAAGAGAATACTTTCCTTTGCTTTACAAATAATATTGTACTGACTAAAGACCAGAGAATTGGCATAAAATGATTGTGATGCCTCCCAAACCCTACCAGGCAAATGTTTGCAGTAATGCACTGTGCCAGTAGCATATGTGAAATACACCAAAATGAAATACTGTTTTACAGTACAATTTATGTGTTTGAACAAAATTCAGATTGTACAAAGATCATCTAAGGCCACGTCTGAGGTAGCTCGACCAGCTTCAACAAGCAAGGTAAATTTACTCCTTTTGAAATTATTCTTTAAGGCATTTACTATACTAATTTGTATTTTAAACTAAAAGAGAATACTTTCCTTTGCTTTACAAATAATATTGTACTGACTAAAGACCAGAGAATTGGCATAAAATGATTGTGATGCCTCCCAAACCCTACCAGGCAAATGTTTGCAGTAATGTACTGTGCCAGTAGCATATGTGAAATACACCAAAAAATAAAAATAATTAAAACAGCTACTAGTAGTTTCTTGTTATGTTTTTTTAAATTTGTTGTGGCGCATCCCAGCATATTATGGCCAAAGCTGTTAATAACTTTACTAACTTTATTTTTTATTTTTCTACTATATTGTAGGAAACGGCTTCTACTGACATCAGAGATGATATTTCCGCACACTCTGTAAGTTTAATTTTGTAACTTGAACCTTTTTTTACAAAACTTCTCGGGCTCAAGCTCCCTCTTACCTTGCTAATTCACTTCACCTGCATATCGATAATGTCCCCAAGAGGACAGGCATTGACTCTACTTATTGACTTGGACCGGCTTTCCGTTTATAGGAAAGTGCCATTGTAGTTTGCAGCATCCGGCCTGTGACACACCATCCCCACAATGTCTGCAATATTGCTGGTTTTCAACTGTTTCCAAATTTTTTCTAAAATACTTTGTTGTGATCTGTTCATTGTCAAATGACTTTGCATTTTCTTCTTGTACATGTCCATCCTTAATAGGTAGTGAAAGAAGGGTAATTGATAGGTATAGTATTGGTTATTTTTAATTATTTGTTTGGAAAATTTAGTTTACATTTATTCCCTTTATACATTTTGTGTGCAGTTGGTAGCCTTCTATGGAAAATCCAAACATTCTGGATCGGTGTTTTCAGAAAATGACAAAAAGGTGTTTTTGTCAAATATCAAGCAGTAAAAAAGATGGAGCCAGGAGCAGCTCTGACGAGGGTGGTAAGTTACATTCTAGGAAAAATAGAAAAATTAAGATAATCTTTAAAAAAAAAAGCAGGAGCCATACAAGGAAAGAGCAGTCTGACAGTTCCACCAGAGAGCATGACTCATTGTCATGGAGTTTCGAGTTATAAATCAAATTCCCCGTGAAGATACAAACAAATAGCAACTGTATGCACTGCTAGTGCATCTGCATCATTCTAAAAATTGTAATAACAAAAATGATAAAACAAATTGTATAAACTATCTCTCTTCCACCTCTGGAAACATAATTAGCTTAAAAAATATGAAATCCACATTTTAATTTTTTAGGCTGACATAATCAGAGAGGACCCGTCAATGAAAAAGTTCGGCAGAAAACAGATTGCAGACAAGATCGGCAGCATGTTGGATCAGATGGTGAAAAAAGGTATATATACATTTTTTATTAAAAAAAATAAATCGAAATTATCCAACCATTGATTACCCCAGGGTTTTCATTGAAGTTATCTGTAAAAAGCATCCTTCAAGTGAGTAAGATACAAACCTTCATCTTTGTTCACTGACCGTCATTGAATCATTATTGTTTGCAATAGGGGTACTCATCACACTGATGCTATTATGTTATAGGAGAGTCAGATAAAAGGGCTGTTTTTTTACAAAAACCACATTTTGAGCAAAATCAAACAACAAATCCACATAATAACCACTTTTTGGTTATTATGTGGACAATTTTTGATTTTGCCCATCCACATAATGAATTCTTAGATGCACGCACTATGGCAATGGCACGGACTCCCCATGTGTATTTTATGGATGGCATGAAACGATGCACTGTGAATGTTTGAGGAAAGTACCCTTTTTAGCCACCTTATTGTCTATGTTCCTGGTATAAACCTTGCTGGCTCACGCGTAGTGATCCACAATTACCACCCGATAAAGCCTCGTCAGTTATTTCTGACGAGGCTATCATATTAAGTGTTGATATTATTATTTCAAAGGTGATGGAATATATTGTAAACAAGACTTTTCTAGATCTACTAGTAGTTTGTTAGTGGCTTTCCACTGTTCCCTGTTCCCCGTATTCATACCCGTAGCCATTAGGTTTATCTTAGGGCTGTCGAGAACAGTGCATAAAGCTTTATCAAAGTCTTCTGAAAACTGATTATCTTGTTAATAAATCAATATATTCTGACCATTCTCCTTTCTAGGATCTAAGAAACCTGTGCAGAAAAAAAGGTGAGTAAACTTATTTTAGTTAAAAAACATTTCCAAATGTAGATGGATTTTTGAGGGAAACAAAAAATTATTGCCATTTAAAAAACGAAAAACAGTCACCTATAAAGTGATAATCTCAATAACAGGGATTTCAGCAAAAGCTTCAGATGTGATATTAAAATGTTTGCTGCATTAGTAATGATCATTGCAAATAAAAACTTTACTGTTGCAGAACCTGTGCCGACCTGGACGAAAATTCAATAACAGATCATGTCCTTGGACGGAAATCATACCTATTAAAGATTTGGAAAGGGAAGGTAAGTTGTATTGGGTGAAAGTCTGCTTCATACTTCTTGTGAATGTGAAGCCAATTCGTCAGCTGTGTTAATGGTGAAGTCATTTGAGGAACCAGTAGGAATCATTTTTAGTACTCTATAATGATCTGAATACTTCATCACACAGTTTTAATAATGATTATAATAAATCACTCTTGTAAAGCACATTTCGTCAATGACAGATCCCAATGCGCTGTAAGGCATGATGGACATACAAAACGTCAGTTTAGAAAAATCTTAGGACCACAAATTGCTGGCAATGTGCTATACAATTAGTCATTTACATGTAAATAGTTATCACATTTGTAGAGAAATATTCACTTGTGATTTTGGATTATTAATTTGCAGAATGCAAAATGCAAACGTCACATGCAGTTTAAGAGGGGAGGCCGCTCCAGAGGTAAGCAGGTCAACGATTAACTAGAGGCAGTGTTGTTTGTAGTCGAGTCCCCAGTGAGTCAAGTTTCAGTCTGATTCCTAAGTCACTTGGTGCAAGACTGAGTCACTTAAACTAAAACGAAGAATAACACCATGTGGTAATAGTTGAACCAGCATGCTGCAGCATTGTATTCCAGTAGTCCAACTCAACTGTACATGTAACTGTAAACATTGTTGAGTTGCCCTAAATGGGACGTATACCAGGGGTGCAAAACAATCTGAAAATAGCTAACAATGTTAAACATTACAAAAGCCGAAATTGAAAGACCTCCCATCTTGTGTTTGTACTGCAACAATCTTGGTGTTTCTAGACAAAAAAATGTTGGTGCACAGGCTGTTGATTTTGTGTATATGCTATAAAGCACTACCCTTTAAGGGATAAATCAACTTCATTAAAACGTAATATATTTACTTTAAAACTAAAAATAAATACAGTTGACTTGGATACATTGTAATTTGTTTTCTGTCTTTGTATGCAGTAAACCTAAAATATGACTGCCATATTGGCGAGTTCACGGAAGATCAAGTTGAATGGGTGGTCGCCACCCTAACCCAAATTTTCTGCACAAACAATGAAACACAGGTGAGTGTTAGGTCTTTCAGCCTTCTAATCTGTTTGTGACTTCTTGTACTAAAAAAGTCTTGCACTAAGACGGCTGACCTAATCTGGTAAAGATTTGGTTATCAAGAGTAGAATCATGAGCGAAGTGCAATCCGATGTGTTATAAGCAATGTATACTCAATGCATTTTGAGTCCTGTAGGAAACAAAATCCACATGCAACTCAGGTGGGGTTCAAACCCACTACTTACTCCTGCATGACTAGAGTAGATGTCTTAACCACTAGACTTTTAAGCAAGCCAGTTGGTTAGTATTCAAACCCAAGACTATCCGCTGCTTAATAATCGACCTTGCAGGGTCCATAAGGTCTGACAAATCATAATCGCCCTTGCTGGGTATTAGCAGCTGGTGAGAATAATTTCCCTTTTTTTTGTCCTCAACAGCACCTAGATTATGTACTTAAAGTATTGCTGCCAGAGACTCTTAAATGCATCTTACAGGACTTCTACATCTTATCTGACGAGGAGGCAGAGCAAAGGCTACAAAAAGGTTAACGTGGGAGAGTAAACATTTTTTTAAATTTAATTCAGCTTTAATAAATGCATAAACTTTAAATTCATATTCTGTACAATATGTGACTATTCTGTACAGTACATTGTCAGTGTTGATGCGAGACATTGTGTAACCAATGACACTGTGCATGCGAGAGGGTTTTTGGGGTGGGTATGCAGAGTGTCATTGGTTACAATTTTTTTTAAGTTGAATTCAATTTGTTTAGGCTGAACTAAATTTGGAGTTTGCAAGTAACTTCAATTACAAACCTAGTTGAGAACCAGATAGAATTAAAAGTTGATGCATTTATTGAGGCTGAATTAAATGTGAAGTTTGCAAGTAACTGTTGTTACAAAACTAATTGAGGACGAAATAGCATCTATTAAGGCTGAATTGAATTTGAAGTTTGCAAGTAATTGTTACAAAACCAATTGAGGACCAAATAGCATCTATTGAGGCTGAATTAAAATTGAAGTTTGCAGGTAACTGTTACAAAACTAGTTGAGGACCAAATAGAATTTAAAGTTGATGCATTTATTGAGGCTGAATTAAATTTGAAGTTTGCAAGTAATTGTTACAAAACTAATTGAGGACCAAATAGCATCTATTGAGGCTGAATTGAATTTGAAGTTTGCAAGTAATTGTTACAAAACTAGTTGAGGACCAAATAGCATCTATTGAGGCTGAATTAAATTTGAAGTTTGCAAGTAATTGTTACAAAACTAACTGAGGACCAAATAGCATATATTGAGGCTGAATTGAATTTGAAGTTTGCAGGTAACTGTTACAAAACTAGTTGACCAAATAGAATTTAAAGTTGATGCATTTATTGAGGCTGAATTAAATTTGAAGTTTGCAAGTAACTGTTGTTACAAAACTAGTTGAGGACCAAATAGCATCTATTGAGGCTGAATTAAATTTGAAGTTTGCAAGTAATTGTTACAAAACTAATTGAGGACCAAATAGCATCTATTAAGGCTGAATTAAATTTGAAGTTTGCAAGTAATTGTTACAAAAATAATTGAGGACCAAATAGCATCTATTGAGGTTGAATTAAGTTTGAAGTTTGCAAGTAATTGTTACAAAACTAGTTAAAGGACCAAATAGCATCTATTGAGGCTGAATTAAAATTGAAGTTTGCAGGTAACTGTTACAAAACTAGTTGAGGACCAAATACAATTTAAAGTTGATGCATTTATTGGGGCTGAAATAAAAAATTTTATAGTGTGCAAGCAACTATTGTTACAAAACTAGTTTAAGGCACATGTGCAATGTATATTATTTGGTATGTTGCAGAATTGTTTAGAGATAAGGTACCAACAGCAAATTGAACAGGTTATTTTTAGGATTGAATCTTAGAGATTGACTCAGGAATTATATCTTTATTTTAGTTCATATTTGAAAATATACATATGGTGATGCCAAATTACATGTATTGTCTGCACTTTATTTTGAACCTGAGACAAAGAGAATTTAAACTACTCAACCTAGTATAGGAATCAGGGTTTTTGAAGTTCACCACTTTGAAGCTCAGTGCAATTGATCTGATTGTTACAAGATAAGTGAATGTGAATAAATAAGTTTGTTAATAAGCTGTTTGCATCTTGGCTTTACTTTTTGTATTTTCCTGTCTGAGTGTTTATTGCTTAAGTTAATTGAACTGGCTTATTAATAGGACGTTAACGCCACACCCTTCGGTGGGAAAACCTAGTATCTAGGGGTCACAATCGTTGTCTGTAGATCCATCTTCCATTTTCCCCTTCAGCCACCCCCTCCACACACACACACACGTGTGTAAACACCGGCAATCGTGGACCCTCCTTTGTTCAACTCTTTGTGTTAGCAACCGTGGACCACAATGATTTCCTTTGTGATAGCAACCGTGGACCTATTATCCCTTTTGTTATAGGTCCACGGTTTGAATGTGGATACCTACCCACACACACACACACACACACACCACCACCACCACAGTACAGCCAGCTGTTTGCCTTAAGGTCAGTTCCCTACTGAGACCAGTGTCCGCCTGTGTAGAATGAATATGGCAGTGTCACCCTACAAACACTGGTGCACTTCAAGCTTTGCCCAAACAATGCCCCTGCCTGCAGATCAGATCTTCACTCAGCAACTGTAATTCAGACACTGTGTGTTTGACTATTGGATATTTGCTCAAAATGTGGTTTACATTAATTGCAAATAATCACTGAAATTTACTTGTTTGAAAATCATTTGGGAAGAAGCGCGAGCTATGTACACATAATTGTAAAATATAAACGGTATCCAACTTAATTCAAACTACAGAAACACATATCCACTTAAATTTCTTGACAATGAAGAACTTTTTGAAGGGTTTATAAAATAAAAACCCTTGCCCTCTCAGTTTCAAGAAAATGCCTTTCCACAAATTGAATAAAATGCTAATTTTGTTTAAAAATAAGATACACAGAATGTGAAGTGCATTTGAGTGTAATTGACTTTTAAAAATGTTGTGGTCAATAGGTACAAATGTGGAGTTTCCTTTAATTTCATGTAGAGCGTGGCAGGCGATTCAAATATAAACCCAAAATAGAAGTTTGATGCGGTTGAAAGGTCACAAAGGTCAAACCACTTAATAACCACGGCCACATTTTTACAAAAACCACATTTTGAGCAAAATCAAACAACAAATCCACATAATAACCACTTTTTGGTTATTATGTGGACAATTTTTGATTTTGCCCATCCACATAATGAATTCTTAGATGCACGCACTATGGCAATGGCGCGGACTCCTCGCCTTCTTGCCAATGTCAGTCTGTTGATGAGCAGCCTACTTTTTGGAAAAAAACCTTTTTGTCAGTCTGTTGATTCATAGACTTTCTATTTTTGCAAGTCTGTTCACTTCTCAGAACAGCAACGAGCCGTGGATAGGAGACGTTGTTGTATAATGTTGTTTTGTTTGTGTTTTTTCATAATAACTTATTATTTAAATTTGGCCGTTTCAAATATACGTTTTGATTGGCTGATCATAATAAACAACTAAGTAGTACACTACAGTGAGGGGGAGAAACATGTTCAAGAAACTCTGCGCCGCCGGGGCTGGGAAGAGGTAGCTCAGCATCTCTTATGAGTGGACGACTACACCCGGTACCGCACACATCGAAAACCTTTCCATTTTGCAGAGTGAATAATTGCATTAATAGACTGTGCAAGTCTCGCGCATATTTGAACTTCCGGGACCATTGTGGTCCCAACCATATAGAGATTTACGTGGGCAAGATTTTGTTTTGTCAATTATTTTAGTTTAACGTGGTTTATGACCATGAAAAATATGTACGTTGTTGGGAATGTAATACTTAGTGATACAAAATAGGAAAGTAAAATCAATTAAACAATACAACAAAGAAAACCCGAGAATTAAACTTGACCTCATACGTCCGGTTGCTGCAAAAAATTAAGAATTTTGTGCTCACCTCGGATCACAAAACTCATGTAAACGCTTGTTTTGGATGCGAGATGATAATCACCACTGCTGTAATTGCAATGCAAAGCCTTTGCATAGCAGTCTATGGTTGTTGAGGCGTCAGCGTCCTCTATAAACTGCTTCAAGCGTTAATTTTACGCCCATGTGACCTTCGCGAGTCCACGTAAGTGGTTTCTGAAAAGTTAAGATCAAATAAGCATCCTTGTCCCAGAGTTTTAATTTTGCTTCAATAATAATTATCACATTAATGTTTATTATTTTTTATTATAAAAACTGAAACTGATTTTATAAACACGTTATGAGTATTTTTGTTGTTCAGATTTTATCATTTAATATAATTTAAAACAAAGATTTGACTTCAAAGAAAAACAATATTCTTCGTTCGACGTGTTTTCTCGTTCCGATACGCGCGAGACTTGCACAGTCTAGGTAAGAAATTCTTACACAGTTCTCTTTTACGCGCGTACATGACAATTAACCCTTGACCTCTAAATACATGAACGATCATCATAGACTACTTCGCAAATACTCCGTGCGCATGCGTTAGCCGTGGAATGAGGTGCATGCTGGTCTAGTTAGCGATCAAAATGTGTCGCTAACTAGACCAGCATGCACCTCATTCCACGGCAAACGATCGCGTACTGAGTATTTGCGAAAAAGTCTATGGTTGACAGCGCCCTCTATATAGATACTAGTTGCAGTTTGTTTTACTTGAAAGAAAAGCACTTTAATGACAAAAATAAATCAAAATATAAATTCATTGTGATGTTACTCAAACATCTTGAAACAGTTATAAATAGTGGTTGGAAATGAGTGTACCCCAGATGGTTAGATCCAAACACTGTCTTCATTTTATAACAAGGAAAAAGGTCATCAAATGGTTAATTATCAATGGGTCAATTAGTCTGAAGAAGAAAAACATTACAAAAAGACCCCCCCCCCTCCATCCAACCACAAACTTTTCCCTTTTACTTTAGCACATGTTCAATGCGATAAGCATCACCCTCTAATAAGCTCTACCGATGGGCTTTAGGTCTAAAGCCCGTCGGTAGAGCTTAGAGGGTTACGATTATCGCAACAATGTTCAATCACCACCAAACGCAAATCTTCAGACATTTTTCCATCGTTGTTATTGTCATAATATTGTAATTGGACCTCGTTTGAATTTACATGTATACTATTATTTTCGTGAAGTCTCAAAAGCATTAAGGTTGAGCTAGGAACTTAAAATCTGAAAAAAATAGGCCTAACATCAATTATAATGGAAATTGGTCGGCAGTTTTGGAAAAATTATTGGGCACTACTTGATATACAGGCCAAAAAAACTATTGAAAAACAAAAACAAAAGCCAGGACACGGGTTATGAAGTGACCTTCATGGACAAGTCTTCTCCTGCTGACTCCGAGGGCATCGGGCACAACCCAGTAAGTCCGCCTTGTTCCGGCGTTGGCACACGGCCGAAACAAACCTGACGGCCCGCCACACGGGCCGGAATCAACAAACTGACGGGGAGAGTTCTAGTAAAACAATGGTCAGTATGTTGTTGGTTGTGTTAAAAATAGAAACAAAATTGAGTTTTGAGTTGAAATTGTAAAAGGAGTGGGGAATATTATTCAGTAATCCATTCACCTCAATCAAATTTCGAATTTAGCCTTTGGTTGAAAAGTTACTGCCCGAAAAAAGTGTCCTACAACCCCTAAGCTGAACATCTCGTCTGTTTGTGCGTAAACGTGTGTGGTTTAGGAGTCAATATGAGAAAACAATAACTCGGCGTATTTTGAAGAAAAATATTGTTTCACCTTCAATGTGACCATCAAAGGTTAGAGAATTTTTTAGTCTTTAATTTAAAAGAATAAAAACCAAAACAACTTCGTTGCTGTACAAAATATGGCTGTTTTCTAGAAGCCCCGTTGCCTCCAAAATTTAAAAAATATCGTGTCATTCTGTGGTTCCTTCAACATGATTTGTTTATTATCTAAAATTGTCAAGTGTTTCTTCAAACAATTGAGAAACAATCCTCATTAGTTAATAACCACCTTGTTTCTCGTCTAATGATGGGTAAAACTTATTTTTGTATCAATTTTTAATCAGCTAAATAACGCTTAAAAACTGTCATTCTGTGGTTTAGTACAAATTGCTGTCTCAAACTTTAGGAGATTTGAATAAAGAGTTCAGTATTTTTTTTTTTTTTAAAGAAAGTTCCGTAAGTACCTTCAATTGAAAGGATTTTTTTGTGCAAAAATGAGGTCTGTTTGAAAAAGGGAAGTTGTAAACTTCAAAACAGTTCCTGCCACTGGAGTCCTAATGTCAACAGAGGGCTCTTTTATTGTCAATCTGTGGTCTGGGGAATTCCACCCTCGTCCAATAACTTAATGACTCTCGTTCGTAGAAGCTAATAAATTGTTTTTCTTAAGACAACACACTGTTTATGTTACTTTAAAGGTTGCAAAGGGTGCCATGATTTATATATTTGTATTTTTTTGGTTTGGACATGTTAAAAACTTATTTTTAACTTTCCATACCGCGATTCAGAACCGCAATGCATCATGGGAGGGCAAGGGGGGCAAATGCATACCGCGGTGCACGAAGTTCGCACGCACGGCCTATAATTATATATATCCCTGTGTAAACTAAAAAGTAAACAATCTTATGACTTGAACGTCGCAACAATTTTGTAAACAGTCGGTCGTCGTGCGCCTGGGCTTCTTGCCCACTTTCACTAGTCTACACCCATCATGCTCGGCAAAACAGCGCCCTCTCTTGGGATTTTGCTATTCGCGATAAACCTTATGGGCGGAGCTTCTACTCCACTGATGTTGTGAGTCATGTCAGTTCGTAACACGCATGCGCAGAGTCGGATGCAAAATCTGCAGCTAGTAAAATACCATTGATCTCCATAGAGACAATAATAAAGCTTTTGAGCGCCACAGGCCGTCGGCCAATAGACGTGTGGTATGTGGTAGCCATCTTGTTTGTGCATGTGCGGGCGCCTAGCAGCATGGATATGCAGCGGCTAGCTAGCTAGCTAGCTCTCAGCGGAAGTGTCAGACACGACTGTCAAATTATGTGTGTCATTGTCAATAACAACTGCCGTTCAGTTCAGTCGCGATAAATGACGGTTCCTGTGCTGTATATTGTAAGTATTACCATCCAGTATGTCCATCAAGTTTATATCGAGAGCATGTTGTAGGCCTAGCACTAGCAGAAATCATTGAGCAAGCCTTGCTGTATGCAGAAATTAACGAAATTGTACTGGGGGGGGGGGTTTGCACTGTCTGACTGTACGCAACAACTTTTTAGTTTAAGGATTCAATCAAATCAATGACTGTGTACACCTACCTACCTCCATGGTACAACAGTATACATACATGACTCTGCACAACAACACCGTACGGATTGGAAAAATTATCACTCTGATTCCGAATGCGTTTCAATTGTTATGCGCAGCTTGGGTTGTTTTTCTTTATCATGTTTATCACCATCTGAAGATGATTGTTTTACCATCCATGGTTTTTAAATCCAACGTCAAACTTATCACTAAATTAGAATAAAAATAAATAAATAAACAATAAAGGAAGGTTTAAAACTAAAAGCACATAACTACATGAAGTAAAACTTAACACAATTAAACAAAATGCTCGACCTAATGTTACCATGATTTCCGATTACAGACAATGTTTCATTATTTTTGTAGCCTGTGGAGCTTACTAAGTAATATTAATAATAATACTACACCCACATGACCCAGAACCTGGTGACGTAGGCCTACTCCTTAAAAAACTCTGCATCTGCGGTCATTCTTCTTTAGTTCTAGATAGAGCCCTGGAAATCATTGACAGTTTCATTTTCTTTATTGTTATTCCAGTATACTCTTGCTATGATTTTCTAAAGACCCATCCACTAAAATAGCAATGAATTTTATGAAATAAAAAATCAAAACAAAATCAAATTAAGCCAAAAACACAAACGATATAAATATAGCTTGAAAACCGCTACTGTACTACACTCAGTGCAAGGATCGAATTTCACACTGGATTGCAGGCCCGAGGCCATACGTGATTTTAGCATCGGGCCAGTAAACTAATGACTTGACAATTAGTACTCGTGGTCTTGTGTTTTTCAATTTAATAAAAACACCTCACTGTGTAATATCCTGAACAGAAACAAAATGGTGCTAATATTGACTAATACTATTAATACTTTTCAATTTCATTGAGCAATGAAAATACTTTGTAATCATATCCATATTCCCTAAAGACAAATGAGATAAATCTTCTCTTGGGATGATGTCATTAAGCTTGTTCAAATAAAATTAGTCAAATACATGTAAAACTGTTTCAGGAGGTTTTTTCTCATTTTAATTCTGTTTTGTAAAGATATTTCTGGTCCATTAAATATTTTGAGCTACAGTACAAGCCCTGCCCCTGTGAAAATTTTCGCCCAAATTCGAGCCCACTGGCTTCTCGGTATGTCAAAGATGCAACATTAGGCATTTAATTGTACCATGGAGGTTAGAGGTAGGATACTCATGATCACTGTCTGTATGCCAAATTTATTATTTGTAAGTTCACAATCGGAAAACAATGTTAATAAATGAACTTTTTTTTTTCCCCTAAATAGAAGTGTTCCCATACTGACTGTCGTCACAGTAGGTATAATGTGGTCACGTGTCCGGTTTGCAGTGATGCATTGTGTTGTGTTGATGTAAACCAACGACTGTCACCTGTTACATCTACATGTGACCACATATCTGCTGCAACAATGGTCGGTTAGGAAAAATCATAGCAAATAGCCGAATCTCAATATTATATGTACTCGAACTGTCAATGCAGATGTTGGTTTTTTTAGTTACTGGGTCTAATGTTGCATGTAGAATGCATGTGAAATAGGGATCACTCTTCAGCATTGGTTTTCAAAAACAAATAATTATTTAATTTCTTTCTTTGTCTCAAATTTCTAAACAGGCATACAGGAGTGGGAAAATGGAAAAGACCGTAAGTACATCCAGATTTATTATAATTTATGTTTGGCGCACTAAAGCATATATACAAATAATGTTCCAAAATCCAAAAACTCGCCCAAAGATGCTTCAACCAAAAACCAACTTGAACGAACAAATGAATAAAAGATTTCTGGTACAAATAAAAGTGATTGTGGACATTTACTGAAAGTAGATCATCAAAGAAATCATCAAAGAACATCAATAGAATACAGCTATGTGGTAAAGAGCAAATTATGCGTTTAATTTGTTCTTTCTTCCAGCCACAGCCATTCATAATGCAACTTTTGTGCATTTCATAAATTGTTTGTTGTTTAAATACATACAAACATTGATTCCTAAGAGTTAGTTTAAAAAGTGAAGTGATTACTTAACAGACACAGACACAACATTCCTACATTTAGAAACAACTGCCCTATTCTAGAACAAATTTTATTTTGACTTGAGATGCTAGTTCTAATTTTTTGCCAACTTTTATTACAATTTGAATAGGTGTTTTTAGCTTGCAAAGCTTTTAATAGCCATTATATTTCAGCTATTAGCTGTAGCTTTTGGGCCAAATAGGCATATGCGATGTTGATAAAACAAAAATGTTTTCTGCTTCATGCTAAGCTTGATCATTCAGGTGGTTCACATTTTATCACGTAATTATGTAAATTTTGCTTTCTGGGCTAGTTATGTCACACCAAATAATCCATGGATGTTACTCTTCACTAATTTTTAGGCACTTTGGTTGCTGAGCAACATTGAAGGAGGAAGAAATGAAAATGTTTTTGATGAATTTTTCAAAGACAAAGCTGCAGATGGGGGAGGTAAACAAGTAGAATTGAAAGGTGGAGAATACGAAGCACAGGATAGAGAAGATGATATTTTGAAGGCAGTAGATGTCGTAGAAGAAGCAGACGACAGAGAATACGAAGCACAGGATGGAGAAGATGATATTTTGAAGGCAGTGAATGTCGTAGAAGAAGCAGACGACAGAGAATACGAAGCACAGGATGGAGAAGATGATATTTTGAAGGCAGTAGATGTCGTAGAAGAAGCAGACGACAGAGAATACGAAGCACAGGATGGAGAAGATGATATTTTGAAGGCAGTAGATGTCGTAGGAGAAGCAGACGTCAGAGAATACGAAGCACAGGATGTAGAAGATGATATTTTGAAGGCAGTAGATGACAGAGAAGAAGCAAAAGACGAGGACCAGTTTTCAGAAGACTTTGATGATGTGGTAGAGGGCAGAAAATTGGAGGGAAAGGAAAGAAACAAAAAAACGTATCTTCCGGTAAGGATTTATGATTGTAGTGTGATAAATTACTCTTTACCAAGTTATTTATGACAAACAAGGGATGTGGCTGATATTCAGGTTTTATACAATCAGAAATATCTCGATCTCATATTTTATAATTACAAGTTCCAGGGGAATAATAATTACATGCCATCAGCACTAAGATCCTCTGAATATTCGTAAAAAAAGAAGCTGTTATTAGAGGGAGTACAGGCCCCTGTAGATTTTACCATGAGCGCATACTAGTTTTAAAATACACTGCAGGTTGTACCGATTATAAAAGAACATGAATCGAGGATGTGATTTCATGTACATGGACATTTGCAGCATTTTTATGTTCCACAAGAAACCTTGTAAATAAGTGAATATGGGTTAATGATTTTAATTATGAGGGCGGATTTCACTACTTCCGTTAGTTTGAAAGCTTCTCTTATTAACATTCAGGGAACTAGAAAAGCACGCCGTTGCTCTATGTGTGGAGAAAAGTATTTATATCTCTCCCAACACTTGAAGCGCCAACATCGCGTGACAGATGATGTTCTGCGGAAACGCCACATGGGCAGAGCACGTGAGCTGTAAGTAATTTTATTCCATTGTGTTATCTCTTGTCATCGAGCTATTCACACCATGTGGTTCTTAAAACCACCCCCGTTTTGATTACATGTATCTTTCATGTACTGCAAACCTTAATATTGTATCTCCACCATGCAAAATTTCAAGTCCTACTCATGTACATGGTGTTACTGAAAACCTCACTAGATTGTATCTCCACTATGCACGATTTCAAATCCTACTTATACTGTCTGTGCTCTTTTTGATAACGAACTTTTCAGTTGATGTTCAGTAGCAATGCAATAGACATAGATCGATTGTGCGACCAACATCACATGACTTATAGTGGGTGTAAAACATCAACAAACAAGGCTTCCTCCATGGGAAAGTGCCGTTGTTGTAAAGTACATGCTTGTGATCGAGAATATTCCGGAGTCTGTAACATACTGGAGTGGCTGATTAAAACCAGTAATTAAAAAGGTTCCAGCAAGTCTTGTGAATTCTACAAGGATGGAGCATTACATACGTTCACAATGTGATGCTTACACAGATGACCACGATCACCATCACACACTTTTCAACACAAGAATGTCACAATTTTGAAGCTAAAATTATCCTTTGTCTATTTAAAAGGGCTTAGCAACTGTTATTATTTACTAAAAATAAAAATAAAGTCGACTCTCGGTTTATGGATGGGTCACAGCATAGCCTTTGCAGGTCTTTGCCATCATCAGCTGCAATAACGTAGCATCTTCTATTATAAGTCATGTGATAACATATACACACTTATCGCACAATCAGTCAATCAATGTTATTATTATCACAATCAATGTTATTATTTGGATTTAATACGTCTTATTTCTTTTTAAACCCATTTCTAGTTATGGAATAAATCACCTTACAATTTTAGGATTATTTGTGGCTGGGCAACAGTTCAGCAGTACTTTGCTGTTTTGAAAAAGCAATAACAAAATTCAGTTTTTTTAGGAGAGCTACCGATTGTGATCATTTCTTCTGTTTGTAACTAGTAATGATGGGAATTATGAAATATAATTGTTTGAATATTATGCCATTATATACAGGGGTCCAATCTGCCATTCAGGGAAACAATCCAAAATCTGCAAAGGCTACCCTTGCCCATACCCAGGATGTAGTACTAAAGGAATAAAGCGCCTAGATGTGCACGTTGAAAGTCAGCATGGACTTAAGGTAGATACACAGGTCTATGATATATCATTTCAATTGTATTATCGATCTCCCTTAACTGCATAACCATTATTTTTCAGACAACAGTTTTATGTAAGTACTTGAGAACACACTTTTGTACAATTAAAAGTTTCCATTCCAACAAGTTTCTACGCAAGAATCAGATAAAGTTCCATAGCAATCGGCTTTACCTCGTAATGAAATTAAACGGCCCAGGTTTTACTTCTTGAGTATACTCTGCTAGACTGTACTCATGCATCAAATGCATTAAAAATAGTTTGGGTGCATTCAAGCCAGAATATCAAGTATTTGTGACAGTCTTTATGCATGCATACGTACTGTTGATCGTTCTATTAATACACAGCATACTTTAAAATGCGCCTAGCCATGAGTGGTTTAAGTAAAGCCCAGTTCATACTTATGTGAATTGTGAAAGCGAAGCAAATTTCTTTAAGTCAAATTGAAAAACTGCACATAATTCACTTCGCATTCATTTTTGAGTGAAGTATGAACCAGGCTCAACAGTTTATTTGTGGTTATTCAAAGTTTATTTATCCCAGTTGTTTCAAATAGTCTATTCTCATATCCACAAGTTGCAAAATGTCTAGTTGCTACAAGACATCTCTGTTACATCATCTCATGTTCACTGTACTGTAAAATAAGAGAAAGTAAAAGCTATAAGCCCCAGTTGTTGATTTTAATACAAGTAAGATTTCTATATCACTTCAATTTACAGCGCAAAGGATCACAATACATTTCACTATTGAATGCTGTGAATTTCAAGAGAGGTAGTGACTTCAGAGAGAAAGTAAAGATGGGGAGAGTGACATGTATTGCCGACAAAGAAGAGAATAAAAAACCATGAGAAGGTAATCTGCAGGTTGCTGCTGATTGTGTTTTTATGGACTTGCACTTTGCGGAGGCTCGTTCCATGTTGTGCAAGGGGTCAGTACTGGTTAAGAATAAAACATTTTCACCAATGTGGAAACTACTTGCAGCCAAGATCTGTACAAATTGTAGTAATACACTAAAAATTCTTCAATGAATACAGATTATGAAAAACACCCACGCTAGGACACTACCTTCCTGAGCTCTGAGGGTAGCTCATGAATAAGCATTAACTACATATAAATTACATATGCCAATGAGTCTAAGGCTATGGTGGTTTTTAATCTAAAGATCTCATAAATAATTACGATGGCCTTGTCATCTCTGTGAGCAACAAAATGGATGGCTTAAGAATATTCCCACAGATACAATGAACTGTACCATCTAGTCTGTACTTTGAAAGGTTATTACTTTGAAAGAAATTTGGGTCATGATTTTCAATCAATGCAGGTTAGTCAACACAAAACGGCAAGACAAGGTCCAGCATCTATCATCATAAATGAGATGCTAGACCATCAACTTAAATTCTACCTTCGCCACTTGCGACCGTACACCAAGTACTGTCAAGGTAGGTTTCTGTGCCTGTCACATGTATTTACAAAGTGGATGATCAGATGCCATCACAAGCGGTTTTGAAACAAACATATTTTTAGCAATGTTTGAATAAGTCAATAAGGTTAATATATGACAGTGCGTTTCCAAAACCAAGGCTACAAGGGTTGAAAAACCCACTAAAAATTTTATTTAAAGATTACTTGGTGATATGTTGCTTACCACTTTTTGGAAAATGCCAGAGTTTTCCAAAGGAGTGATGCGCAAACAAAAAAAACAAGAAAATATATTGTCCACATCATTAAATAAACTTTGTCTCTATTGGCGCATTAAAAATTGAAACATACATTTAAATAAGAACAATTACTTATCGACAGAATTACACAAAATAAAAGAAACATAAGCAATTATGAGATAACCAATTTTATTTGCAGCCTTAGGTTTAAGCTAATGAACTGCAGCTGGAGTATATTGGCATATGTAACTGACAAACTTTTTTTGTCAATGCTGTGTAGATATGGACATAAACTCTGAGGACACCTATCTGTTCCTGGATCCAAAAGGAGCACCAATCGGAAAAATAAGTTATGAAATAGAGTCAGTTTGGGCTACGTTTGGTAATAGCGGTACAAGATGCACCGCAACTATCATCCGCAAGACAGCTGCCACCAAAGTAAGCAACAGTAACTTAACTATTATCTTGAAAGCATCACATCTCATGATATATTTGTGAAATACATAAAGGAGTTATAATGTGGGCTACCACTCACTGTAAATCAATTTTGGTATTTTTGTTTTTCGTCCCTGGCAGGCAGTAAAAGCTCTTTCTAGAAAAGAGGCGGAATCTGTTGCCGAGTTAATGGCGCACCGTCCCGAAACACAACGAATGTACTACGTAGCTCAACAGAACATGAGGGAGAAGGTGCATGCATCAAACAATCTGTTCACCATCATGCAGTCGGTAAGGACAGTATTTCAATTATGTTTAGCCCTGACTATGTTGTAAACATTTCTTCGGTAGCTTGCTACTTACACAGAAAAAATAACTTGTTGTTGGTCAGCAAAATGTAGAGGTACTAAAAAGCAAGTGTGCAAAAAGGGAAGCTTACTTTATCTGATCATTCCCACCCACTACATCCATAATTTGTCGTGAACATAATTCAAACAGAATGCTGAAGTAACTTTGTTGTACCCTCGGCTTCGAATGCTCAATCCTTAATTGTAAACTTGTTGCTATTGCTATTGGATTTTTCTTCTAAAATTACTGCTTTATCTGTTAAAAGTTTGTTTCTTTTTGTTAATGGTTCCTAATTGGCATTGATATGTTGCTAATTTCCTGTTTTAATTATTATTGTATATAGTGTTATGTGTATTTGATGCTTGCTATACTCTCAAAAGGCCACATGAATTTTCCTCACTAGCAAATAAACAACCTTTAACTGTGTCATACGGAGCTTGGAATTGTTTTGCATGAACAAAAACAGCTCACAACTTTGGTTGTATTTTAAATCCCCTCTCGAAATAGAAAGATTTTATTCTATTTTTTTGCAAGGGAAAACATTAGTTTAATTTGCATCCGCCTTTTCTGTAGGATGAACCAGATGTGCAGCCAAGAAGTGTGCCAGTGATGGTAAGCAATTACAATAATATATTTATTAAACAAACAAAAAACACTTTTGAGACAGGTGTTGAAGTTTGTGAATTATGATACCAATTGTGTATCACCTTTAAGGATTTTAAAACAATTTTACTGAATACTTGGGAATATCATGTATTTTCAGTCTGCGCCTTGAACACCCAGCAGGGTGGATATGTGCGCATTACAAGTCTTATTATTATTTATTATTATTAGTTTTTTTGTTTTAAAGGTGGTGTATACGTTTGGTAATTGGAGCCTACTGATTGTGTTAATCCTATATAAATGTTGGTATCTACAATAAAACTAACCTGTGAAAATTTCACTTCAAAAGTTGGTCGCGTTTTCGAGGTATCACCGAAAAACCCGAGCGAGTATTTCCACGCAGGAAGAATATTCCATATAGGAATACACAATCTGAGAAGCGTTACGGCTGTTTCTGTTTTTGACTTACAATTGATATGAAGCAAATGCTCAATACACACAGTCTAAACATAATGGGGCATAGTATAAGACTTGCCCCTTTGTGGCTCTGAGAAATGATATTAATATGTTCCTTGGTTTGTCTCTACCATCAGGATACATCATCGACAACTGTGACAGAAAAATCACCGGTAAGAAAAAAAAAAACTTCCCGGTAGAGTTGTATTTTAAAGCATATTTGTATGTATTTTGAGTGTCATACTCTGCTCTGCCTTGTCATGTCCTGCTTTGCCCTGCTATTGTTGTATGAATTATCAGGGAAACCAGTGTATCATAGTCTGGATATGGAACTCTAATTTCAAATTCAGGGTTGCATAGTCTCATTTTTCAGCAGATTAATTTATATATAAATGTAATTGCTGAAATCAGATTTTAAGTGTGTAATTTAAATTTATATAATTTACGTTTTAAAACCCTAGATCCCAGTGAAGAGGTTTTATGAAGTCCATGTTAAGACCAACAAAGACACCAAGAGGGGGCGCACCTACACTAAAGGTCAGGAAGATGAACTTCTTAAACAATATCACATCATCCAATTGGAGGGCAACACCGGATTTAAACAATCTGTAAGCCTGATTTTGTTAAATGTTTTATTAAGCACTTTGCACATGGCTCATACGGTTGCAGTTGTGTAATTTATATATTGACTAGGTGAGAATTGTTTGAACTTCGATTTCACCAAGGACATGTACACTTTGTTCTCCGCTTCACCATCTTATCATTTTCAGGGATAGAACTCTGTTAATTTGTGAGGGTGACAGCATTCCTAGCTTTTAAATAGAATACCATCCCATCTGTAGCTCTTTCTTTCCTATTTTTATTTGTTTGTTTTATTTGTTTCAATTGTAGGCAGCTTTAATTAAAGCTAAAACCAACGAATTTTCAAACTTCTCTACAAAGCAACTGGCTGATAAGATTCGCCACACTGTAGATGGTCTGCGATCTAAAGGTAATTAAATTCAGGGTTTATTTAATTTTAAGGTTAATATATACATGTATACCAACTAGTTTTATCAGCTGAAACATATTGTTATGTTTCAGCTAATAAAACTAGTTCTTCAAAAGGCAAGGTAGTTAACATGTATGCATGACAAAAGAGTTGGTGAAAACTACCTCCACATGCACAAAACTTTGCAGAGTGTGAAAGAATGGCATGTACCTGACTGCTTAAAATGGACAGTAGATTAGTTCCTTAACACAGTGGTCACAATACTATGAATCTTTGATTTAGGTTGAGATTGTCATGCTAATATAGAATTGAATCCTCTTCATTTGGGTCTGAAATTAAAAATAATTTAATAATGGCCCAAAGAAAAAAATTCCTTTTTCTGTTTACTTGCAAAACATAAAATTTGCTGAAGACTGAATTGTATTACTATTTCAATATGAGATGTTGAAAAATTTTACCTCGTACTTCCGCTTCTTGCTTACTAATGGAGAGAACATTTCTGTTTTGTTTCAGTCTCGGTTACGCAAACCGCTCCCCGCGAAGATAATTATCCAAGGTAATCTTGTTGGATTATTTTAAAAACTTGTTATATCTCCAAAGTTTGGCCAATGCACAGGTACCAAGTTTTAAATGCAGTAATTAATTTTTACAGTGAATGACTTTCAGCTAAGTACAGCATAATTACAAAAAGTTACACTATAAATGCATTAATCTTAAAGAGTGTGGAGAGCAACTATATTGAGATTAACCAATTCGTCAATTATTACCACTTTAAATCATACATACGCAACATCTTTCTTTCTGATTGATTCTTTTTTCTTTTCTTTTTTTCTTTTTTGTCACAAACTTTTCCAATTCTTTCATTTTCAAGGGGATACATTAAAGAATGTAAATTGATTGCATTTGTAATTTTTTTCTTTTAAATTTGTATAACAGGAGACAACAGGATGTTCGCTCAGATGACGAGTAAGTACTAAAGATGACATAGTTATAAAAATAAATTACAGTTACCATACACAAATTATTGTTGTCATCAATGTTATTTTGGTGAATTGTTTCTTCTTACATAATACGTGGGAAAACGTACCATAAGGAGGACTCTCACTCATTTAAAAAAATGAACAATGAGTAAACTTTTAAGCATAAGTGGGCATGACATCATGTATGACATAGGGCATGCAACAGTAAACAGAAGCCACAACTTGAAGTCTACAATCCCAGCCATATCTCGTTGGCCCCTGGCCCCCATTCAATGTTGGCTCTCTTTGCAAGGTCTGCGCTCCAGCTGAGGTTCAGAGGTTCAATGAGCGGGGGAATGGGGAGGGTGTGTTTGTTGTCACGTGGCATTAGCATTTTGACCGGGATTGTAGCTGTAGTCATGTATTTTTACTGAAGTGTTGGCAAACTGCAAGTAAAACTAGCACAATTGTGAATGAAATTTGTTCAAGGTACACATGCTTATTAATAAAACTGTTCTGTTTTTCACAGGATTGCAATTTCATCTGTGAGCATGACCGATCTCAAAAGGCATGTTCAAAGGAACACCACATACTTGAGGAAAATATCCTGTGGCAAGGTAATTTACTCTAGTATTTAGGACTCTAGCTAAAAAGAAAACAGTACAATGAAAGTGTCTTGTATTTCGTATTTGATTATATGATGAAGTTGCTTGAAGCTTACGTTCTCGTAATCATGTGGTACGCCTGTCTCTTTGCTATGAAAAAAAAGTATGGTGCAAGATTCAAGTAGTTTGTGGTGGTGATGTAAGAAAGGCTGAATTTTCTAAAAAGGCAACCATTGCTTTTTCTCACTGTGTATAATGGGTTTTTTATATCCTTATATCACTGATATATAGATTGAAAGTTGGAGGCACCTCGAATAAAGAAAGGAGGCAGATGCAGAGGTAAATTGTAGCCTTAGTAATACCATATCCTGATGCACCAAATGGTCAATTATATGCTTAAACAGCGTAATATTTGATAGGAGAATTTTAATTACTCTAATAAGTATTTTAACACAATATTGCTTTAAAAAAAAGTTTTATGTGTTAATTTGTATTATCTCTATTCATAAAAGCTACAATTGAATCTTATTGTTTTTTTTCCAACATAATGTGATGTTCTTTATTCTTTGTTACTAGCTGACATGTGCTGTTGTAATGCCTGCTATTTTTGTTGCAGTTTCATTGATTCTTTCACAAATTACTTCTTGGTTTTCTAAAAGTTAATAAAAACAATAAGTATATATATGGATTTCGAGGCATTGCAAGCTGAATATACAAAAAAACAAGGAATAAAAGAGTGGTAATTTTAGACCGGCATCGTCTTGGCTGTGACCCTGCAAGGTCTTAAATGGATGCAATTGTAGTTAAATATAAATTTAACACTTAGTCACAGCTCTTTTTCTCTTGAATTACATTGATTTCTTCTCGCAGATGGTTAGTAAAAGGTTTTTACTTTTTATTTATAGCGGGACTTACTTCTGCAGTGTATGGTGATCCATTTACAGAGGAACAACATGAAATCTTTTTTGAAGAACTCATGGCAACCTTCAGTCCAGGGAGCACTCGTGTAAGTTAATTTTATCATACAATTCCAAAAGCTGGAGCTCAGCTGAAAGATATTAAGTTGTCATAAGTATGAAGTTTTTGTTAAATCAACCACATCCCCCAAATCAAAGTTGGCTTAAGGGTACACCGGTAAAATATGGAAAATAACAAAAATATTTAAAAAACGCCCACATGAAAGTGGAAAAATTCAGAACAAATCTTTAACCTCAAGTTAAAATAGCGTAAAGTGCAGTTTACGGCATATTAATATGAGGTTTGAGACTTGTTTCTTCCACTTTCATAAGGACTCTATATACTAGAAAATGAGTGAATCACAAAACTGAATGTGTCCTCTGAGAGACTCTGTAAATGACCAAAGATTTCTGCTCAACAATTTTTGTACAAAATCTATGCCTAATGTGGATCAATTTTATACAAGAATCAAAATACGAAGTGGCAAGAAGAGTACACGCAGTATGTAGCAATGGCACTTCCACCGTCTGTGGCAGTAATGCCAACTATTAAACAGGATTTGCTTGCACAAAGCCATCTTTAGATCTTCATCCGGTTTTTATTCAACTCGGTAATGGGAATACTAACAAAGGCAACATTTTACAGGTGTATCCAACCTGACTAGTGACAAAATTTCCAAAAGTTGTCATTCACTATTCTTGCACCTGTAATTAATAAATTTCTTTCTTGAATTTATTTTTGTTTAATTGTGCACATTAGATATGTCCTCTAAGGCAAAAATTTCCAGTACACATTTATGTCCAACGTTGTTCATGACAAAGTTTGCAAGAAATTTTCATTTTCCTTGTTTATTTCTACTATTATCTAATGTCTATTGAATGAAGGCACCTTGTTCTTACTGAAATATGTTCATGTTTTCTTATGTCTTTGCAGTTGCTGGATTATGTATCAAAGGTCCTGGTACAAGAGGCCATGGTGAAAGTGTGCCAGGACATTCTTGGTGTTTCAAAGAATGAGGCTGTGGAGTTGTTGGAAAAACCAACATATTCATCAATTTAAAGGGATGGTATATTATTTGGTATTCCAAATATTAAAGGGGCTGTGTCGTCTTGATCAAAGTGAGTCTGTGGCCAGACATTGAATTTTTATCTCTCACCCAGTTACTGCACACGCATGTGCTATAATAATGACGGCGCCCTTTGAAGCTGTTGTTTGTGATGTAAAAGTTAACGCACACATGTGTATTTGGGTGAGAGTACATGTTTCCATGCCCAGCCACAAGCAGACTTTGATCATGATGATACAGCCCCTCAAATGAACATAAAAAGCCTAATACTTTACCTTCATATAGTGACCTCAGTCATTGGTTTAAATATGTGTAGAAGTATGGGTTATTAGTGGGTCAGGTGGATAGTCTGTCAGGGGGGTCAGGTAGTAGAAGTATGGGTTATTAGTGGGTCAGGTGGATAGTCTGTCAGGGGGTCAGGTAGTAGAAGTATGGGTTATTAGTGAGTCAGGTGGATAGTCGTCGGGGGTCAAGTAGTAGAAGTATGGGTTGTTAGTGGGTCAAGTGGATAGTCTGTCAGGGGGTCAGGTAGTAGAAGTATGGGTTATTAGTGGGTCAGGTGGATAGTCTGTCAGGGGGTCAGGTAGTAGAAGTATGGGTTATTAGTGGGTCAGGGGAAGAGTCTGTCAGGGGGTCAGGTAGTAGAAGTATGGGTTATTAGTGGGTCAAGTGGATAGTCTGTGGATAGTCGTCAGGGGGTCAGGTAGTAGAAGTATGGGTTATTAGTGGGTCAGGTGGATAGACGACGGGGGTCAAGTAGTAGAAGTATGGGTTATTAGTAGGTCAAGTGGATAGTCTGTCAGGGGGTCAGGTAGTAGAAGTATGGGTTATTAGTGGGTCAAGTGGATAGTCAGGTAGTAGAAGTATGGGTTATTAGTGGGTCAGGTGGATAGTCTTTCAGGGGGTCAGGTAGTAGAAGTATGGGTTATTAGTGGGTCAAGTGGATAGTCTGTGGATAGTCGTCAGGGGGTCAGGTAGTAAAAGTATGGGTTATTTGTGGGTCAGGTGGATAGTCTGTCAGGGGATCAGGTAGTAGAAGTATGGGTTATTAGTTGCTGGATTATGTATCAAAGGTCCTGGTTCAAGAGGCCATGGTTAAAGTGTGCCAGGACATTCTTGGTGTTTCAAAGAAAGAGGCTTTGGAGTTGTTGGAAAAACCAACATATTCATAAATTTAAAGGGATGGTAATCCTTATATTTGGTATTCCAAGTTGTTAAATTTTCAATTTGAAAACTGTTTACATCTCAACAACTTTAACAGGCAATATTATGGTTGGAAATATGAGTTATTGTCAATTTACCATTAATTGAATGTTGTACCGCAAGGGACCTATAAATTGTATCTCATTTATTACCTTGACAGTTGAATGATTTTGTCCAGGTTTATGAATTTAATGTCAGTTTAATATTACTGGAATGTTGTACCGCAAGGGACCTATAAATTGTATCTCATTTATTACCTTGACAGTTGAATGATTTTGTCCAGGTTTATGAATTTAATGTCAGTTTAGTACTAATAGCCTCCATATAGTTGACCTCAGTCATTGGTTTAAATATGTGACACATTTAAATGAGCAGCAAGTCACCATGTGTAAAGCAGAAACAACAATTCCGTTTCCAATATTACGAATAAATATTTCAATTTGAAAACTGTTTACATCTCAACAACTTTAACAGGCAATATTATGGTTGGAAATATGAGTTATTGTCAATTTACCATTAATTGAATGTTGTACCGCAAGGGACCTATAAATTGTATCTCATTTATTACCTTGACAGTTGAATGATTTTGTCCAGGTTTATGAATTTAATGTCAGTTTAATATTACTGGAATGTTGTAGCGCAAGGGACCTATAAATTGTATCTCATTTATTACCTTCACAGTTGAATAAATTAATAAATGCCCATGTTGAATGCCAAACTTGTTTTGTTTTTAAAGAAAAAAATTGTCTGACTGATCTCTCAAGTTTTTATTATTTTCTTTTAAGAAACTGACAAAATTCTGTAAATATCACACCTTAATCTGGGAAACATTTTGAAGGCTCATTAACAGAAATTGTCTTCTGCTGGGAAAAGCTTTCATAAGTTTTGTGTAGATGGTAACATATATGGGATTGCTAGCTCAAGAGATTGTTAGCTGGACCTCAGACACCCCCCCCCCCCACACACACACACACGCACAAATAATGATAAGAGAAAACAGAAAAAAATTGACCGAACAAAGAAATTGCTTTAGGTATGTTGTGCTCATTGAATCTAAAAGTATTACAAAAACTATGTCAGTATGTGGTTTCTACATATGCAAGGCACTTGTCAAAAAGGGGTGGTTATGTTTTTTTTGTTTACAAATATAATTTTTCAAGTGCAGCACTATTGTGGGTAGATAGCAAATTATGCAAATCCATACTAATTTTTAACTTAACTCGTTAAATTCTTGGAAAAGAGCCTAACTTACAAACAGTTGGAAATAACCAGTGCTTGCCAGATTCTCACCATGAATTTACTAAACCACATACTGACACTTACTGCAAATAAAGTGAAAAAAATAAATGTACAATTATATATGTTTCAATAAAAAAATGGAATTGTATAAATACACAAGAAACATTTCTGATGAAATTACAACAGAAAATCAACCTTAAAACAATTTACATGCCACTGAAAATCATAACAATAATTAAGTTTATATGCACAATTACTCATCCAAGGTCGATCAACAAACTGACCACAATTCTCACACTGACAAAATCCACAAATTGACAAAACGAAATTGCTGAACCACAGAGTGACAATTAGTTCCATTTCAGCATGTGCAATTTTGTCAGTCTGTGACCAGGATTGTAAAATGCTAAACCACATTCTGACACAGCGTGCACAAATGTATAGGCGTGGAATCCCCTCCTCCTCCTCCTCCTCCTCTTCTTCTTCTTCTTCTTTCTTCTTTTCTTCTTCTATTTCTTCCATGAAAGACTGTTCTTCTTCTTCAAGCTCTTCTTCTGGGTCAGATTTTTCTCAGTTTGCGTCGATGTCCCTGAACATAGACATGGCCTAAAAAATGTAAAAAAAAATGACTGTTTTGGTAAATAAATTGCACTGTGATTGACATGTAAAATGCAGACCTTGTTGTCCACAATTTAATTATGTCTTTAGTTTAAAGCTATCTGTTTAAAATAATGTTGTCCTGGTGCTCAACCGTTGACAAAGGAGCACATAAGCTCCGTAGCATAGTTCAAAATCAATGTTATTGTTACGATGACCTTAGTCTTAGAGTATACTCAACTGTTTTTCCTTTTTTGTCCATTACGCTCAGATCCATCTGTTGGTAGCCTCTGTATTTATCTGCTGATAAAAAGTAAACAACTTAGTTAATCTCAAGTTTGTGTTTGTTCGGTGTTTGTTGATTTTTTGTTTGTTAGTTCAGTTTAGTGTGTTAATAAATTCCATTGAAAAGAATGTTGATGTAGTTTAAACCCCTAAAACAGTCTGAAAGGTACGAAATCAAAGATGGCCGCCGAATATGGCGGCCATTTTGAATTTCCACAAGACATTCAAGATATCCCAAGACACATCACTACATGAAGAAAAATACTAATTACCATTAAAAAGGCCAAACTAACAGGGTCAAATAAAAGGTTGCCATGGTAACAGTTGACCCCCTCCCCCAACATACATTTAACAATATGACCCTAGATAAATTACTTGTCCCGTTTAAAACATGACATGTAATTTATCTAGGACCATTGTAAAAGCTAAAACTGTTTTCGCGGGGTGGGTTGTCAACTGTTACCATGGCAACCTTATGTTTGACCTTTTAAGTGGTAGGATTTGGTATGTTTGAGCATGTAACGATCAGTGACAGATGTATTTTCCACAGGAGGTGCCACACCTACCAATACCAAGTCGTCTTGCCTTTTTATTTTTCCCTCAAATAGGCTAGTGTATTCGTTTGACTCTCATGAGCTCAATTTCATAAAGCATGTAAGCACAAAAACTAGCTAAGCTAAGCACAGAAAACTATTGCTTAGGAAAAAAAGGTTACCAGCCAAAATACCATACAGTTACCACTGCTGTGAACTGGTACCCCACTCATTTCTTGCTCAGCAAAGAAATTTGCTTAGCAGAATTTTCTGCTAAACAGCTTTATGAAATTGGGCCCTGATCAATGGCAGATCCCTTACATTTTGACAAAATAATTCATAATTTGGGGTTCTGGTATTTGTGTGGTTTGATTTGATTGACCTGCGTTTTAATTTAAGATCAAAATGTTGATGGTCCCATGTTACGTGCTGGAGACACCTAGTTCTACTCAGATCAGATACAGCACCTGACAACCTGACACCAAATTCAAGTGCACCCAGGCCTTGTTTAAAAAATATTAAGGTTTTCATTATTTTACAATTTGTTTAGACCTTTGTTTGTGATTAGGAACAAACACAAGTTAATTAATACAACACTAGTGTAAACTGTAATACAGGCCTAATCCGTAAGCAGCTACACACCGTGCGACAACTAAGTAAATAATATAATAAAAACAACTCTTCACAAATTAGGCCTACATACATAGTCCTAACATAAGAATTTTTCTTCCGTACAATTTGTTTTAATTTTACATTTTTAGATTCTTCTCATCTTCAGTTATAAATCTTCAATTGCATAAGAAAAAAAACCTATTTTAATAAGAATGAGATACAGAGGTCATAACAAAAAATATTAAACAAATTGTCGACCTAACGAACGACAAGGTTAACGTTACCCACCGTACCTACCTGGTCAAGAAGGATTGTTTCATCGAAACTGCTGGAACCAAGTTGAATCACAAGTTCAATCAGTCCAGTTGCATGAAAAACAATGTGGAAAAAAGCCAGTCTTGCCAGTAATTCTAAATGTGTACTGCCGTTTACTTAGAAAACCCAAAAGTATTTTATTTGGTACAAAATTCCACTGAAAAGTATAAAAGTCTGATGTAATTATGAATGTGTTTTTAATGCAGAAAGCATACATGATTACTCAAGTAAGTTCATATCTCATAATAAATTTAAACTGATGGGTACTTATGCTGGGCATACAATATACATGTATGAGTAATGTACACTAGCATTGACCTCCTCTTACTTTGTACAGTGAACTTCACCTTCACAGTTCCTCATAAGCTGCAAGATATAGTTTGCAGGCATGCATGCATTAGTATTGTTGCATATTAAGTGGACATTCCTTGATTAAATTCCTTTTCAGACAAAGGAGAAGCCTCAGGCTAGTGGAATCAAAGATATAGCAGTCCACAGCGGAATGATAGAGGGAGCAGTCAGTGTTGGGTTGGAAGATGGAGCAGGCCATGGAGAGATGAAAGATGGAGCAGGCCATGGAGAGATGAAAGATGGAGCAGGCCATGGAGAGATGGAAGATGGAGCAGGCCATGGAGAGATGAAAGATGGAGCAGGCCTTAGAGAGATGGAAGATGGAGCAGGCCATGGAGAGATGGAAGATGGAGCAGGCCATGGAGAGATGGAAGATGGAGCAGGCCATGGAGAGATGGAAGATGGAGCAGGCCATGGAGAGATGGAAGATGGAGCAGACCATGGAGAGATGGAAGATGGAGCAGGCCATGGAGAGATGGAAGATGGAGCAGGCCATGGAGAGACGAAAGATGGAGCAGGCCATGGAGAGACGAAAGATGGAGCAGGCCATGGAGAGATGAAAGATGGAGCAGGCCTTTGAGAGATGGAAGATGGAGCAGGCCATGGAGAGATGAAAGATGGAGCAGGCCATGGAGAGATGAAAGATAGAGCAGGCCATGGAGAGATGGAAGATGGAGCAGGCCATGGAGAGATGAAAGATGGAGCAGGCCATGGAGAGATGAAAGATGGAGCAGGCCTTAGAGAGATGGAAGATGGAGCAGGCCATGGAGAGATTGAAGATGGAGCAGGCCATGGAGAGATGGAAGATGGAGCAGGCCATGGAGAGATGGAAGATGGAGCAGGCCATGGAGAGATGGAAGATGGAGCAGGCCATGGAGAGATGAAAGATGGAGCAGGCCATGGAGAGATGAAAGATGGAGCAGGCCTTAGAGAGATGGAAGATGGAGCAGGCCATGGAGAGATGGAAGATGGAGCAGGCCATGGAGAGATGAAAGATGGAGCAGGCCATGAAGAGATGAAAGATGGAGCAGGACATGGAGAGATGAAAGATGGAGCAGGCCATGGAGAGATGGAAGATGGAGCAGGCCATGGAGAGATGAAAGATGGAGCAGGCCTTAGAGAGATGGAAGATGGAGCAGGCCATGGAGAGATGGAAGATGGAGCAGGCCATGGAGAGATGGAAGATGGAGCAGGCCATGGAGAGATGGAAGATGGAGCAGGCCATGGAGAGATGAAAGATGGAGCAGGCCATGGAAAGATGGAGCAGGCCATGGAGAGATGAAAGATGGAGCAGGCCTTAGAGAGATGGAAGATGGAGCAGGCCATGGAGAGATGAAAGATGGAGCAGGCCATGGAGAGATGAAAGATGGAGCAGGCCATGGAGAGATGAAAGATGGAGCAGGCCTTAGAGAGATGGAAGATGGAGCAGGCCATGGAGAGATGGAAGATGGAGCAGGCCATGGAGAGATGGAAGATGGAGCAGGCATTAGAGAGATGGAAGATGGAGCAGGCCATGGAGAGATGAAAGATGGAGCAGGCCATGGAGAGATGAAAGATGGAGCAGGCCATGGAGAGATGAAAGATGGAGCAGGCCTTAGAGAGATGGAAGATGGAGCAGGCCATGGAGAGATGGAAGATGGAGCAGGCCTTAGAGAGATGGAAGATGGAGCAGGCCATGGAGAGATGAAAGATGGAGCAGGCCATGGAGAGATGAAAGATCGAGCAGGCCATGGAGAGATGAAAGATGGAGCAGGCCTTAGAGAGATGGAAGATGGAGCAGGCCATGGAGAGATGGAAGATGGAGCAGGCCATGGAGAGATGGAAGATGGAGCAGGCCATGGAGAGATGAAAGATGGAGCAGGCCATGGAGAGATGAAAGATGGAGCAGGCCATGGAGAGATGGAAGATGGAGCAGGCCATGGAGAGATGGAAGATGGAGCAGGCCATGGAGAGATGGAAGATGGAGCAGGCCATGGAGAGATGGAAGATGGAGCAGGCCATGGAGAGATAAATGATGGAGCAGGCCATGGAGAGATGGAAGATGGAGCAGGCCATGGAGAGATGGAAGATGGAGCAGGCCATGGAGAGATGAAATATGGAGCAGGCCTTGGAGAGATGAAAGATGGAGCAGGCCATGGAGAGATGAAAGATGGAGCAGGCCTTGGAGAGATGAAAGATGGAGCAGGCCTTGAAGAGATGGAAGATGGAGCAGGCCATGGAGAGATGGAAGATGGAGATGTCCAAGGTAGATTGAAAAGGGGAGCAGTCAATGGTGGGTCGGAAGATGGAGCAGGCCATGAGAGATTGAAGATGAAGCAGTCTGTACGGATGTTGGGGTTGATGTCCTTGGAAAGTCGAATGACTTCTTGACATGTGATTCAGATGGCGTTGGACATTACTGCATTGTTACATTTGATGAAAATGAGGCAGTACCCTCTGTGCCAGTTGGTGGCAATGTAAGTGAGACACTTCAAAATGAGGCCCTCGACTCTCAGCTAGAGTAATGGCAATACTGCATAATTGACATGTGATTCAGATGGCGTTGGACATTACTGCATTGTTACATTTGATGAAAATGAGGCAGTACCCTCTGTGCCAGTTGGTGGCAATGTAAGTGAGACACTTCAAAATGAGGCCCTCGACTCTCAGCTAGAGTCACGGCAATCCTGCATAATTGACGAATCTGGTGCAGATTCAGATGTTTCTGATGTAATACCCCTTCCAAGAGGAATGCATGGGCGCTTTCAAGACAACAGTGCAGTTGCACTTGAGTCTGTACAGAGCTATAATTCTGAATTTTTGTCTGTCTTGGGAACCATGCAAGAAGATATCAACACACTGAGAAGCGGATACACTGTTGGTAATCAGGCCCCATGTGTTGCAAATGCAAATCTTGGTTCTAGTGTGGCAACTGGAGAACTTGACAAAGAGTTGGCAGCAGGAGATAGGAGCAACATCTACACCCAGGCTGGTGATGATGGATCTGATATGGATTGCACTGAAGCAGCAGTTTGTTGTAGTGGCGATGGGATAGCCAGTAATGATGATGGCATGGACTGTTTAGATGGAATGGACACAAAGCCTGGACCTGATGGGGCTATTTCTGGTCAAGGTGCTGGTGACATAGGTAGTTTTTCTGATGATGATAGCGCTAGCTCAATCTTTTTCCCACCAGTTGTAAAGGATAGCAGTACAAACAAAAGGACATACAACAAACATCAAGCTTGTTTCTACTGCAGCAAGCTGGTCACTAAGATCAGTAAGCATTTACTTACTCAGCACAAAGACAGGCAAGAAGTGAAAGATATACAGGAAATGAGAGTTGGCTCCAAAACTACTATCACAATAAAATGGTTTATGATCTGAAACAAGGAGAAATAATCTTTGTTCGTAGGCCAACATCAGATTATGCTTGTGAGAATTCCGAGTACGGACCATGCCCCAACTGTTTGGGGTTCTACCTCAAAGCCGACCTGTGGAAGCATCTGCACTACTTTTGCTGTGCAAGGAAGGATGAATCTAATACTGACGTTAAACATGCAAACAGGAGGAGCAGGGACGTTCGTCTGGAGAGTGCATTGTTAATGGATGAATTAACAGAGGCCTCTCCTGTAGTCAAGGCCGTTCTTGCTGGGATGAGGCAGGATCACCTTTCCAAGGTGGTTCAAAATGACCCATTGATTATTCAGTTGGGCAATGCACATGCACGCAAAACCTTTTGTATGGATCCCCAAAAGCGTCGCAACTACCTCTCCCAAGAGATGAGGAATGTAGGAAGGCTACTTCTTAACCTTCAATCATTGTCCAAGTCCAGTTATTCACTCGATGATTTCATTGCACCGCAACAGTTCGAAACTGTCGTAAGGGGAGTTCAGTTGACTGCTGGGCAAATAGAGCAGGATAACTTGATGACAGAAACAGAGCGACCATCACTGGCCCTTAAGCTTGGCCATAGTTTGGCTAAGTTGGGGGCAATGAAGAGGTGCCTTGCCCTCCGAAAATCTGATACAGAAGCTGAACAAGCGGCAGAGAATTTTCTGAAGCTAAAAGATGCAGAATGGGCAGAACATATCTCATCTGAAGTCCTGAAAACTATGTATCAGCGCAAGCATGATAAGGTTGTAGAGCTGCTTGAATCCACAGATGTGAAAGTGTTTGCAGAATTCCTTCAAGAGAACATCAAAACCACAACCAGCAAGCTTAAGAAACAAGCCTCTGCCGCAAACTATCGACGGTGCAGCGAGTTGGTGCTTGCAAGGCTGACAACTTTTAATAAACGAAGGGCAGGGGAGATGGAGCAGTTACGGTGAGTAGATTTATTAGTGACACCTCAAGTTGAACTTATCATTTTTAGGGGTCTACTAAAAACTAGGGAATCAAGTGTTGAATGGAAGCCAGCTGGAATTCATTGTGTGGCGTTCTTAATAAGGTCCCAATGGGAATTTTCTCCAGGCCAAACTTGCAATTAGTCCATAGTTTATTACAACCCTTAAATTTCCTCTTGACGAGTCAACTGAAATTTGTTGACCAAAAATTCTTTATAATTAGGTCTGGTTTGTAGTCAAGATAAATTAAGAAAGGTGATCCTGGATACTTTCCAAATCTATGATAAAAACACAATTTCAGTTAGCCTTAGTCAACAATGCTGCTGTAGTGGTGCTGGGTTGCCCAATTTTCAGGCTTGTGTCTTTGTGGTCATGATGCTGCAGCAGCATAACAAGGGACACAAGTCAGAAAATTTAACAGCCACAACCATCGGTGAACACAATTTTCTTCTTTTTGTTTACAAAATTAAATAAAAGCTTCTGCTTTAACTGTATATTATGTATGAAATGTTTTGGTCCATCATGTCTAGTTACAGTTTTCTGCAATACAAACTATTGCATTTCTTTTAATGTATTGTATTTGTTGTCATGTAATATGTAGATGGGCAATTCCACACTAATGGGCCAAAAGATAACTTTGTAAGATAGGCATGTGAGAGCGAGACAAAAGTAACTATTCTGTTACAGTCCTTTCCTTTACATTTTAAATCTGTTTATGATTGTTCCTAGTAAAACAAAACAAAAACCTTGGTGACCTCTAGGAATTACAAGGTCATTTGAAATGTGTTACAAGACAGACATATGGCCTGGAAAGTAAAGACAGAATTTGAAAACAATTACAAAATATTGTGTTAGTAACTTTCCTGACTCTTAAAGATTGTAAGCAATGAGACTGAGATGTTGCTGTGGGTATTAAGGCAATCAAAATGGGAAATAAGTCACGTACAAACAATGGACAGACACTATTGTGACAAAATTCTGTCCTTGTTTGTACGTAGACATTTGTTTTTAAAACTTAAATTTCTTAAATAGCCAGGGAAGAAAATTTCTTAATTTTGGCTGGTAACTATCCCTAAGGGTCTGTAGAATTGGTATCTGGACAACATTGGGCAATACTTTTATTTTAGTATAACTTCTATCAAATGATAACCAAAATGTCTGTCCTTGTTACGTACATATAAATCTTGAAGACTTATCCTTCCAGTTTCTTAAATACTCGGTCATTTACCTTCTTTTTTTGTTAACCACAATCCTCATGTGCTTCTGAATGTACACAGACAAAAATACATGACAACGTAGTTCATTTTGTAACTACTATCCAACATTCCCCTCCCGTGTCACACTTTTGTGCCCATTAGTGTGTGGATTTGCCCATATGCATTAGTTTTTGCACGTGCAGCCTCAAGTCCTATACCACCCGTCCTGATTGAAAAAAAGCAAGCATCACTGACATCCAGAAGTCCCTATCCCCACTGGAACGACACCTCATGAAAGAAATTGATATGGTCTACACTCGGGGGAAGAGAGGAAGGCGTGTCCCTATCCTCATTCCTGTTGAATGCAAAAAGGCCATGGAACAGCTTGCAACATGCCGGGATGTTTGTGGGGTACCAAGTAACAACCCATACTTCTTTGGGAGACAAGGCTGCCCCAGTAATATCTGAGCGACTGACTGTCTCCGGCAACTTGCACAAGAGGCAAAGCTTGAGAAGCCACACCTAGTTCGTACAACAAAAGTGCGGAAATACACAGCGACCATTAGTCAAATCCTGGACCTAAAAGAGTCACAGCTTGATTGGCTCGCAGACCATTTGGGTCACTCCATACAGATCCACAGGGACTACTACCGTCTGTCAGCGCCAACTGTTGAATTAACAAAGGTTGCCAAGCTACTTCTAGCAATTGAGAGTGGTAAAATCGGTCAGTTCGTGGGCAAGTCACTGGATGAAATTCACCTTGAAGGTAATGATTAGGGCATTCTTTTCATGTTAAGTTCTCATTTTTATTCCAAATTGAAGCTGGGTTGTTCGCTTGAAATAGCATAAAACAGTACCAACAAGAAATGTCCAGGTTAACCTGCTTGAATTGTTTATGTTAGTTAGCCCATGAAAAATTGTATTTTTGAACTGACTTTATATCCAGATGTATTTTGGCCAATTGCTGACTTCATTCTTCATATTTGTCATACTTGCCATTTTTTGTGCCACATTTCAGTGGCTAAAAGGTGGGTCTTCTTCCTTACAGTGTCAATCTTGTAGGGAGCTAAACTAAGGTTGGCCAGAAATGAGACATGTATAGAATAGACCGATCCAGTAAGTCCCACCCCACATAGCAGCGGCTAGCAACGGCAACGCGTGCACTTACGATGCACTTGCCTGACCCTACGATCGTCGTCTTATGTACTTACCATGGCCGCAATCCACCTCATTTCCCTGTTTTAATGGGCAGAAAAGCGGTGGAATGATAAACATGGTGTTCCTGTCATATTTTGCAACTTTTAAAGTTAATTCACGAGGTATAATGAGGGCGAAATTATCATGATTCGAGCAGTGTGCCGTAAATATAACACTTAACATATTGGAGATTGATATCCACCATGGCGGGCTGATGTTGGGAGATCATTTAAACTGCTCTGATTGGTTAGTAGGTACTCACTGGAGCTTGCTGGATCCATCTATTATAAAAGAAGATACCCTGATGTATTAAAATCAAAGTTTTATCGTTGTGTTAGTACTGCATATCTCAGATTCCCAGTTAAGTAGGTCTACAGAGGTAACAATATTTTTATATGTTCTAAATATTTTCTAATTATATTTTCTTTAATATTTGTAATGTTTCTTTCAGACAGGCATGTTGAAGACGACGAATCTGACATTGATGATGAGCATGAAGGTTGGCACTTTTCTTTCATCTGTTCATGCCCGTGAAGGTCTATACATGTATTTTGGGAATCATGCAATTCAAACCCTTTCAGAAAGTATTGGGCAGATGTAATTGTGATCATAATGTCATGTGATTTGAAATTTCTGTGTTCGGGATTAATAAAGTTTTGAGTGATTGATTGCTTGATTGATTGATTGATTGATTGATTGATTAATTAATGTGCACAAAGTCTATATTTGTAATGTGCAATTTGCAGTAATCTTTACAAGAGATGAAAATCTCGCAGAAACCTTTGCAAACATCTGATTACTGTGTATACCATTCTATCATCTGTTTAAGCAATGGTCCCTGTTTTAGTTAACTTCTGTCATATGCTATTTATTTACTCTATATTTCTATATCATTTGTATCATTTTCTCAAAAACACTTTAAGAATGCCAATTTTGAGTACAAATTAATTGTTCTGTCATCCATTAGGTTCAGCTGATGACCCAGACCCAGGAACACAAGCAACCTCATCAAGGTCAACAAAGGAATCAAGTTACAGACAGGAGCAACAGCCCTCAGGTAATTTACTTACAGACGTAAGCATGCCCCCCCCCCCTAAGTTTGTTCCTTAGCTTTTAGTAATTTGTCTAAACTTGCCTACCTCCCCCATCACCTTTACACTCCTATGAAAATGTGGGATATTGGGGCAGGGGAGCTGTCACCACGCCATCTGTCGGCATTAACTTGCATTACATTAGTGATGTGGACAAAGGCCTACTTTAATAGCAAAGTGCCACTCACTTTACAAACTTAGCGTGTGTGCCTTAGGACCACCAAAAACAAATTATTTTGCTGGACACCATTCTAAGAAAAATAACAATAGCTTCAGAAATCTGGAGCAAAACTGTTCTGTCTGCCGCCTGCCCTTTAAAATTGCCGTGTCAAATTTGATCTTGTTTGCCCTGATTCAAATTGAAGGTAACTCCCTGCAGCGCACTAAGCACACAAGGGGGGGGGGGGCTGGTCTATATGAAAAATTTATGACGGAAGCTTCTACTGATGTTTAGATGTTTATTCTCAATCACCGTGAAAACGTTCACGCCTTAGACCAGCTGATAACTTCCAGTATTCAACCCTGATCACTTAATGACTACTTGGACTCTATTTAGCCCATAAACACGACAAAAAAGGGGCAGACAAGTAGTCACAAAAACATCAACAAATGTAGGATGAAGCTTTAGTTTACGTTGAGCATGACGAAAAACTGGAAAACTATGGTTTCCAGAGGGCGCAATCAGATAGACTAGCCCTTCAGTCAACCGAACGCTTTGGCGGCACGCAAGGCTGCCAGTTACACTCCCACCAGTTACTAAAATTTAATTATGATCTACAATACCCATATTCTTAAAGGCAGAATAAATTATGAGTAACTCTATCAACAAATAAATGTTAAAAAGGCAAAGTCCTAAACAACAACTTAACAAATCTCCAAATGTAACTGTCTAGATAGGGTACGACCTAAGTGCTCTCCAACAGGAGTACTAGCTTCTGCACCGGGCGTTCTAGGAAAGTTAGCTTGTCTTCACGCTTCCCTTGTTGATCGAGCTTTCTTGTCCCAACTTGGACCTTGACCTTCCTCACCAAGTTGTCCTTATCTGTGGCAGCTTCTACTACTACACCCACAGGCCATCTGTTCCGAGCCACATCTGGTTCCAGTAAGAGGACGATGTCTCCAACCTCGATGTTTCTTCTCTGCTTGGTCCAACACTGTCTGCGATTTAAGCTCTGCAGATACTCTTTACGCCACCTGCTCCAGAATTGTTCTGTAAGGTATTGCACCCTTCTCCATCTCTTCCGAAGGTACATGTCTTGTGGTACAAATTTACCCGGAGGTGGCAGTGGTACGCTGGATTTCATCGTGAGGAGATGATTTGGTGTCAAAGGCTCTAAACTGGCTGGGTCGTAGATGGTGTCAACTGATAGAGGACGGCTGTTTACTATAGCCATCGCTTCATAAAACAGTGTTCGAAGTGACGAGTCATCCAATCTTCCAGGACAAAGTGCAACTACTCCACTAAGGACACTTCTGATTGTCCTAATTTGACGTTCCCATACTCCGCCGACATGGCTGGCACAGGAACATTCACGGCAAAGTCACAGTCTTGATTTGCTAAGTAGGCCGCTACTCCATCCGCGTCAAGCTCTTTCAACGCTGTATTTAGTTCATTTTTTGCACCAATAAAGTTGCTGCCTTGATCCGACCTGATTTGACGAACCTTTCCTCTTATAGCGATAAAACATCGCAGTCCGTTGATGAAGGCATCAGTGGAGAGATCATCAAGCAACCCACATGAACTGCTCTGGAGCATAGGCACGTGAACAGTAGGCCATATCTCTTGAAGTTCTTGCGACCCTGCTTGGTAATGAAGGGGCCAAAACAGTCCATGCCGCAATATGAGAACGGTGGAGATGATTCAACACGATCCTCGGGTAGATCTGCCATCTTCTGTTCTTGAGTGGGTCGCCGATTTCTCCTGCAGATCACACATTTACGAATGAGACTCGACACAACACTTCCACCGCTGATGATCCAAAACCCATTGGCTCTAAGTTCATTCAGAGTAATTCCACGTCCTTGATGGTTAACTTTCTCATGGAAGTGAGCAGCGATCAGTCGAGAAATGTGAGTGTTCTTTGGAAGTATTACTGGGTGCTTGACGGAGAGTGGTAGTGAGGAATTCCTAAGGCGACCTCCCACGCGCAGAATTCCAGAGTCATCGGTGAAGGGATCAAGATCCTTAACAGGGGGTCTCTCGCTGTACTCCAACGTCTGCACCAACTTAAACAGGAACAAGGCTGATTCCTGTCGTTCTTCGACACTGCTCATTTTACTATCTGTATCTCCCTTAGCTCTTCTTCGAAGTCTGGCAATAGCTCGAACCAACATTGGCCAGCTGGAGAATTTAGACAGGAGTGAGAAGAGAAATGGATCATTTGACTCCTCTGTCGCTGTACTGAGTACTGTTGACTTCCTTATTTCTGGATCCTCAAGTGACAGTTCCGGTGTTAATTTCGATGGGATCTTGAACTTTGGGCTCCACAGGAAATCAGGACCGTGTACCAGGATGACTCCTGAAGAGCTGTTGCTGTGAGCCCTCTTGAGGCATGATCAGCAGGATTAGAACTAGACTCAACGTAGAACCACTGATCAACATCTGTACTTTCTCTGATCATTTGCACACGGTTGGCCACAAATGTATGGAAGCGTCGCGCCTCATTGTTGATGTATCCTAGGACTACCTGGGAATCAGTCCAGAAGATTTCTGCTTCGTTTGGCAGGTGGAGCTCCTCCTTCAGAATTTGACTTATCTTCACCGACACAACAGCTGCAGTCAACTCAAGGCGGGGAATTGTTGTGATCTTGGTCGGAGCGACTCGCGACTTGCCCATCAGAAGTGTGCAGCATACTCTGTCCTGGTGATCCTGAATTCTGAGATAGGAACATTGGCCATAACCCATGGTGCTGGCATCTGAGAAGTGGTGCAACTGAGTAGACTTAACTTCACCAAATTGACTCGGCTTTAGGCAGCGTGGAATTCGAATCGCTGCAATCTTTGGAAGGTCCGACATCCACTTCTCCCACCGTGGTCCTAACTCTGCAGGCAGAGGATCATCCCACCCACTCGTTGCGACACATATGCTGCAGCAGCAATTTGCCTATGAGGACAAATGGAGCCAACAGTCCAAGAGGGTCGTAAACTGATGCAACCAAGGACAAAATTCCTCGACGAGTGAAGGTTGCCTCCTTGGTCTCGATCTTGAAGAAGAAATCATCATTCTCCACATCCCACTGTATCCCTAGTGTGGAGGACAGGGGAAGATCATCCTTGTTGAGGTCTACTTCCTTAACTGATGCAGCACGTTCCTTGAGAGGGACAGATTCCAGTACTTCTCTACTATTGGAGATAAACTTGTGTAGGTGAATACCGCCTTTGCTACACAACTGTCTGGCTTCATCGATGAGTTGGATTGCCTCACCGTTGGTCTCGGTACTGATCAGTCCATCATCTACGTAAAAGTGGTGTCTGATGAATGAGGCTGGAGGGGAACTCTTTCTCGTACTTCTTAGACAAAAACTTTAGACCATAGTTTGCGCAACCTGGCGATGAAGTGGCTCCAAATAAGTGGACCTTCATTCTATACTCTGTTGGCTCTCGCGTGAGGTCCCCATTCTTCCACCAAAGAAATCGCAAGTAGTCTCGGTCTTCAGGTCTAACGATGAATTGATGGAACATTCTTTCAATGTCGCAGAATATGGCTACAGGATGAATCCTAAAACGACTTAACACTCCCACCAGGGCATTCGTCAAGTCGGGGCCACTCAGTAGGTGATCATTCAGGGAAGTACCCCGGTGCTGACTTGTAGTGTCGAACACAACCGGTTTCTTGTTTGGCTTCTTTGGGTGGTTATCGCCGTGATGGGGATTATTCCTCACTTCGGCCTCCCTAACATCAGATTGGGCTTCCTCTGCATCACCTTTTGCAATGACATCCTGAACAAAACTCACATAATCATCATGATATTTCTTGTCTCTTTCTAACTTGCGCTTGAGATGGCTGAGACGGAGAGATGCCTGAGCTTTGTTAACCGGTAGACATGGACGAGAGCGGAATGGCAGGGGCATTTGCAGATGACTATCCTCAAGCTGCGTGATGGAAGACTCTAGAATGTGTAAAAATTGGAGATCTTCCTGTGAGACTTTAGCCCCTTTGTTGTCTGAGAAGTCCCTTTCGAGCAATGACAAAACACTCCTGAAAACAGCGGGGCTCTCCCTAGATATCACTCTATGGCACATGCTTGTAGCTCTACATAGGCCTCCCACCACTGACCACCCCAGATCGGTCCTCACGGCATAAGGCTGGTTTTGTTGACCAGTCACAGTCTCTCTAGGTGTAAGGGCTTCTGGACAATTAAACCCTATCAGCATCCCAATTTCACAGTCTTGCATGGGTGACAGTTTGCCAGCGACCGACTCGAGGTGAGACCACATCATGGCAGTCTCTGTAGTTGGGATGAGTGACCTTTCAGCAGGAATGAAGTCTCGGGTGTATAACTTGGGGATGGCAATGACCTTGCTTGAATGCAGACCTCTAACTGTGATGTCCTTAAGAAGACTGCAGTCGGATACTGTTGAACTCGCTGTCATCGTTGCCAATTTCAGCTGAACTGGTTGGCCTTTGACCCCAAGACTCTCCGTCGTGGAATTCAGAATAAAGGATGTGTCACTCTGTGTATCCAACATGGCATAGGTGAGAACTTCACGGGCTGGATCCGAGGTAGCAGCAACCCAAACTGGAACTATCATAGACGTACATGTAGTGCTATCTCCCTTTGTGGCGCATGACACAGCAGAGACATGTTTTTCATTCGTCTCCTTAGCAGGGATCTTACCTTGTAGTGGTCTGTCGTAGTGGAGAGGAGTCGGGTGAGATCGCTTGCACTTCGCACAAGTGGATCGCCGCTTACAGTTTTTGGAGTGGTGACCTTTTCTCAAACATCCGAAGCAGAGACTATTTTCCTGAATGAACTTTGTCTTTTCCTCCATAGATTTGTCTCCGAACTTTAAGCACTTGTGGATGGAGTGAGAGCCATTGAAAAATGTGCACGGGGGAAAAGGATTGGTTTGATTGTTAGCTACCTGAGGTTGAGGAGCGGTTGAAGGATATGCTTTGGTTTGATTAGATGCTTGTGTTACCATGACTTGATGCTTTGGCTTACTTGGTCTTACTTCCTTCCCTTGACTCTCCTGCAGCTTTAACCCAAATGGTGATGTGATCGGGTTACAGGCTACCTCAGCTTCTTCTGCTACAAAGTCACAGAACACCTTGAAGGATGGATACTCCTGCTTCTTCAGTGAAGAAGTCACACGACGATTCCATCTCCTTCCAGCCCATGCAGGTAGTTTATTGACCATTTTTCTATTCTCTTCACAGTCATTCAAGATGGATAAACCCTTGACATGTGGTATGGCATCATTGCAAGCTGAGAGGAAATCAGAGTAGTCTCGAAGTGCCTTGGCATCATTATCTTCAACCTTTGGCCAGTGAGTGATCTTTTCCCTAAAGGCCCTCTGGATGATGAAGGGATCTCCATATCTAGTGTTTAACTTAGACCAAGCATCCTTATAGGCTGCTTCATCTGAGCGAAGAAAAGCACCTTGAATCATCTTAGCTGCAGCTCCACAGGTGTATTTTCGGAGATAGAACAACTTATCTGCAGCTCCAATATTTTTGCGTGCGATCAGCGCTGTAAATGCATTCTTCCACTCAGTAAACTGCATGGGATCTCCACTGAATATGTTTGGCTCAGGTACAGGCAGTCTTCCAAGTGAAATACTTTCCTGGAAAGCTTGCAGCATTGTTGAAAGATCAACGGATGATGAACTTGATGAATTGGGAGGAGTTGAACCACCACTACTAGGAGTCTGGAGAGGGGTACGAGTTGAGCTCCTTTCTTCCTGACATATTGGTGTTCCATGACTCTCACCACTGAAGGTATATTGCTCTTCCTCCTCATCTTCATATACCTTATATCGAGCTGCAGCAATCTGCATCTCTTTCTCAGCCTTGATTCTTTCCAATTTATGCTCCTCTTCCTTTATCTTTCTTTCAAATTCTGCCTGAACTTGGACCAGTTTATCATGTTGGGCCTGGATTTCTTGAACTGACTCGAGTTGTGCCCTTTTGCAGCTAGCTCAGCAGCTGCCTCAGTCTTACTTGACGAAGCATGTGATGCTTTGGAACAACTCGAAGAAACCCGAGACTCTGTGATGCTTCCAAACACAGATGGATATTTTTTCTTGTCTAAACTACAACGAACATTGAACAAGGCAACTTCTATATTGAAGTCTTGTTCCTGACCTCTCCGAGTCGTTTCTTGATCAGTGTTTCAATATCCTCGGAAATCTGAGAGGCGCAATCTACTTGATGAAGAACTTGCGGATTTAGTGCTCTCAGTTTTCGTAGTTCTTCATAATCATTCATTACGAAGTGAAGGCGATTGTGGATCTTACGTAGTTGATCTTCAAGTTCTTCTTCTGACAAAGAGTTCTTAAGGATATCTCTGGCTAACCTTGCTTCGACCTTCCACCTTGAATATGCATTGCTGAACCTTCGTTCTTTGTCTTGTATGGCTTGCTCAAGATGTGTTTGGGCCTTCTCTGTCTTTTTTCTCTCTCGTTCACTGCGGCGTGGACCTTGATCCATAGCAGCAGCAACCTGTGTTTCTAGGTCCGTTGTTGACATGGCTTAAGATAATTATTCACAACTCTTGTTACGTTACAGCTAATAGGAGAAACACACTGTTATGTGATGTGGGTAAAATAATACTCAAAAATGCATGAGCTGCTTAAATTTTCTTAGCTTAAAGTGATTGATAGAAATATCTTAACAATAATATAAATCATTCACTTATTTCAAGTCCTTGTAGAACTTTACTGCATCAAGTCCGTTTTAGTAGACTAATATTGTTCTTTGAGATCAAGCAGGTAGACTTAAAACTAGCTCCAGAACTATGGCTTGGACGTCTGAGTTCGGATAACAGCAATAACAATTAGAACACGGTAAGCAGCTCCATGGTGTAGCACATCATGACCATCGGCATGGAGAAACATCAAACACAAGGTGGGGCAGGGTAGAATTGCAGTACATCCATCATGAAGGCACCGTTTTCACTGTAGCGCACTAAGCACTCAAGGGGGGGGGCTGGTCTATATGAAAAATTTATGACGGAAGCTTCTACTGATGTTTAGATGTTTATTCTCAATCACCGTGAAAACGTTCACGCCTTAGACCAGCTGATAACTTCCAGTATTCAACCCTGATCACTTAATGACTACTTGGACTCTATTTAGCCCATAAACACGACAAAAAAGGGGCAGACAAGTAGTCACAAAAACATCAACAAATGTAGGATGAAGCTTTAGTTTACGTTGAGCATGACGAAAAACTGGAAAACTATGGTTTCCAGAGGGCGCAATCAGATAGACTAGCCCTTCAGTCAACCGAACGCTTTGGCGGCACGCAAGGCTGCCAGTTACACTCCCTTCAAAATAGCCATGCTCCCCCTTTGCCTCCCCCCTCTTAATGCTTCCCACCCACTTTTTGTACTGTTTGCGTACAGAGAAGTTTTCTATAAGATTTGTGTATTTTCTCTACAATTTAAGAATGCTTATTTCTCATATAAATTGTTCTGTCATCCATAAGGTTCTCCTAACACAGTACCCAGAGCACAAGTCAACAAAGAAGCCTCGTCACAGACAGGAGCAGCCCTCATGTAAGTTAAATTGAAAAATTGTACTTTAGCCAAAGACACAAATGGGGTCTTCTCAGACACTTTACAAAATAGCAACAGTCCCTAGGTTCTCTTATTGTGCTTCTCTTATGGCAAAGAAGATTTCTTTAAAATTTAAATCAGTTCCTCAATATTTTTTTAAGAATACCCATTTCAAGTACGAATTGTTCTGTTCTCCCTTAGGTTCTCCTACCACAGTACTTAGAGCACAAGCAACTTCATCAATGTCATTACATAAGCCTAGTCACAGACAGGAGCATCAGCCCTCAGGTAAGTTACACCGGATAATTTTGTTTTTGCCAAATTGCAATTGACAGAGTGAGCAGAAGGTCTTCCCTGTCAATTTACAGACATTAGCAACAGCCTCCATGTATGAAAAGCCAATTGCCCAATAAGTGTTTATCGTCGATAAACAAAGTTTTTTGCAGATAAACAGAGTTTTTCGAGATAAACAGTTTTTTATCAACTGATAAACACTGATTTTCGAAAAACTTTGTTTATTGCTTGATAAACAGAGTTTTCCGGGGTGATAAACAGAGTTTCTCGATAAACACTGTTTATCAGTTGATAAACATTGTTTATACGATAAACAGTGTTTATCAAGTGATAAACACGGTTAATCGTACACTGTCTAAAGAGGGCGCTATAGTGCCCGCTCTTGTCAATGATTCACAATGACTTGGGAGTGTCGTGGCAGGGTCATCTAATGCACCTAGGCCTAACTCTTGTGGCAAAGTCATCGGCATGTGGGTTCAAATCCTGGTCATGACATTAGTTATTGTTCTTATTTTTGTATTTTGAGCTTCAGTCCGGTTCTCTAATAACCGCTCGGCTACAACATGCTCAGCCAAAACCATTCTTGCTTCTCTTTGCCCTGGGTACTAGAGTACCCGAGAGTGGAAAGAGATGGTCCCTGTGATTGAATTAGATTGATTTACTACATACTTGACAGCCCAGGCTGCACATTAGCTGTCTTTAACAGACTTTAACATACTTCATACATCAGTCCGATGCATCACTATAGCGCCCTCTTTAGACGGTGTACGAATAACCGTGTTTATCGAAAAACTATGGGGTTTTTAAAAACTGTGTTTATCAGTCGATAAACAGAGTTTTTCGATAAACAGTGTTTATCACTTGATAAATCAAAAAAACTATGTTTATCGAAAAACTGTGTTTATCAGACGATAAACCAAGTTTTTCGATAAACTGTGTTTATCACTTCATAAACACTGTTTATCGAAAGACTATGTTTATCGAAAAACTCTGTTGATCGTCTGATAAACACAGTTTTTCGATAAACACGGTTTATCGTACACTGTCTAAAGAGGGCGCTATAGTGCCCGCTCTTGTCAATGATTCACAATGACTTGGGAGTGTCGTGGCAGGGTCATCTAAACACCTAGGCCTAACTCTTGTGGCAAAGTCATCGGCATGTGGGTTCGAATCCTGGTCATGGGACTCAACCGTGTTCTTGAAAATGACATTGGTTATTGTTCTTATTTTTGTATTTTGAGCTTCAGTCCGGTGCTCTAATGACCGCTTGGCTACAACATGCTCAGCCAAAGCCATACTTGCTTCTCTTTGCCCTGGGTACTAGAGTACCCGAGAGGGCAAAGAGATGGTCCCTGTGATTGAATTGGATTGATTTACTACAAACTTCACAGCCCAGGCTGCACATTAGCTGTCTTTAGCAGACTTTAACATACTTCATACATCAGTCCGCGGGCACTGTAGCGCCCTCTTCAGACGGTGTACGAATAACCGTGTTTATCAAAAAACTATGGGGGGGTTTTTAAACTGTGTTTATCAGTCGATAAACATAGTTTTTTGATAAACAGTCTTTATCACTTGATAAATCGAAAAACTATGTTTATCGAAAAACTGTGTATCAAAAGACTATGTTTATCCAAAAACTCTGTTTATCGTCTGATCAACACAGTTTTTCGATAAACATAGTCTGATAAACTAAACATAGTTTTTCGATAAAAACACTGTTTATCGAAAAACTCTGTTTATCGTCTGATAAACACAGTTTTTCAATAAACAGTGTTTATCACTTGATAAACACTGTTTATCGGAAATCTATGTTTATCGAAAAACTGTGTTTATCTGACGATAAACAGAGTTTTTCGATAAACAGTGTTTTCATCGAAAAACTATGTTTATCGAAAAACTGTGTTTATCATACGATAAACAGAGTTTTTTGATAAACAGTGTTTATCAACTGACGAATTCCAATTGGTCACACATGTAGACAATGTTCTGAATGTTGGGCAATATGTTATGTGATAGTTAAACAGATCGACCAGTCCAAGTATTAAGGTAGGGGTGTTTCGCACAGATCCCGTCGTCCTTAACAGCATTCTCAGTGGGCAGATGTACCGCAATGAATTACCCGCAGCAGTTGCGGTGCCAAACTTCATCAGCATCCTAATTAACATTCAGCAACATTGCTTGCCATCATCAGTACCTTTCGCAACAACAATTGCTACCACGAGCCATCTATGCAATGGACAGCAACTGAAGTTGTGGTCCGAGTCCTCTTGTAGCCTCCGAAGAATAAATTATTTCAACTTCCGGGACAGTTTTCAAATGAATTTAAAATTGTTGGATTTCTCTTTGTGGCTACGATATATTGCCCTTACTTTTGTTTCCTATAAAACCTATTGTACGACATACACAGAAAGCTCGACGACCTTGGAGTAAGTCTGAAACAAGAGCAGTTTGGAAGGGTCTCCATACATTTATAACAACTGACAAGGTACCAGGAAAGGCTGATTGTGAAGCCTGCATTCAGGAACATGAACCAGTGCTAAACCAGCGATCTTGGAAAGATGTCAAATTTAAAGTAAAAACCATCATCGTTGCAGCAAAAAGGGACAAAAGGGCATAAGCTCATTCAGCAGCCTGTGGATAACTTAACCATTTAGTAAGACAAAATCATGCAATTGGTATCATAGTCCATTTGAGTGAACTTAGTATTGCAAAGATACACACTGTCAATTGTTCCTGCAGTGGGGCCAACAGCATTTTCTAGCAGTATTAGTATTCTGGTCTAAGTAACAATGTAACTCAGTGTGAGGTTAAATCACTGACTATGCTAATTCGTAAGTGGTCTGAAATAGTACTCACTGAAAATAAGAGGCAGGAAACATTAGAAATGTATGAGCATTTGTAATGTATTAACAATGGAACAAATTTAAAGGTCTATAAACTCAGTGTGCAAAATAACATCAACATTTGGCATGATGACCATACTAGCATAGGAGGATTATTCTCAAAATCAGAAAACAAATCTGTTTAACATTAGCATGTTTTTAAACTTGGACAACCGGTTTTATGAGGATTTTTGAAGTTGTCGTGTTCATTTTTGTTTATAGTTTTAAAGTTACAGTATTTTTTAATCTTGGAAGGTATTTTTGAAGCTTTTACTTCAAATAAAGTCAAATGTGGCTTTTGTTTACAGGCTACATTAAATATGGTATATATATATTCTTTTGAAGTGACTGAGGTAATTTATAGAGGCTGTCACCAAGTGTAGGACATGCACAAAAAGCACAAAAACCATAAAGTAAGTCTGAGACGAGCAATTTGGCAGGGTTTCCATTCTTGAATAGCAACTTAGAAGGTTCATGTACCAGGAAAGGCTGATTGTGAAGCCTGCATTCAGGAACATGAACCAGTGCTAAAACCAGCGATCTTTCACAAGGTCAAATATAAGGTAAAAACCATCATCGTTGCAGCAAAAAGGGACAAAAGGTAATAAGTTCATTCAGCAGCCTGTGAATAACTTAACCATTTAGTAAGACAAAATCATGCAATTGGTATTATAGTCCATGTGAGTGAACTTAGTATTGCAAAGATACAAACTTTGTAATATTTTTTGAATTTGTTGTGTTCATTGTTGTTAAAAGTTTCAAAGTTTCTGTATCTTCTAATCTTCTTATCTTAAAATGTTTGAAGAGAAGTTTTTTTTATAATTTAAGGGGGGCCATATCCCTCTTAGCCCCCCCCCCCCCCTGGGTCAACCAGTGTGACCATGGTAGCAATGCAACCCTGAGGCTTATTCTTCTAATCAGAAAAGATATGATTTGACGTTAGGCATGTTTCTTAACCTGGACCATCGGCTTTATGATAATTTTTTGAATTTATTGTGTTCGTTGTTGTTTAAAGTTCTAATGTTACAGTTCTTCTTTTCTTGAATGGTATGTTTGAAGCTTTTTACTGCCAATGCACAGTGGTTTAAGACCCAGACATTTCTTTCAATTTTTTGTCCCCAGTTTTTATTAGTGCTTTTATCAGACATGTCTAAAGAAATGGTTAAAATAAAAAATACAATATTTTTAGGTCTTACTCACATCGAAATTGACATTTCATAACCAAGCCTTTTTAATCAACAAGTCAAATCTTAATTTGACGACATGATATAAAAATAGTTGCTGTGTCTAAAGCCTTAACTTTGTATTTCTAATAATCTATTTCCCTTGAAGCCACTTTATTACTCTTTCATTTGATGTACAATTTATTTTGAAACCTATGGCGAAAGGTCAGTTAAAACAGCGTATAAGTTAAAAAAAATTATCACAAAATTAAGGAAAATAAACAAAATCAAAACGTTGCACATTTTGTCAATCGGCCACCAACAGCCAAGATATTTTGTGAATTTTTCTCCATAACATGATAGAGTGACTACTTGGCAACGAAAACAAAATAGCGCAAAAATCCCGCAAGATCACCTTTCTGAAAATTTGATCATTTTCGCCAGCATTGTCATCAGAAAACATCAGCTGAGAGCGCGAAAAAGAGCGCCCTCTGTTGACACTCCATGAATAGGGGAATTCCCTTATAGTCAACGTCTGTATAACGTAAACGTACTACAGGTTTACATCAAGCAGTTTCTTTTACAGAATTGGTTTTTAAAAATAAAGTGACATTTCACAAAGGTATTTATTTTAGATGTTCACGTTACACAGCTAGGGGCTGAAGTGTTCTCATAAAATTGAAGAAGAAAATAACTTGTTCGTAAACGAATTGTATGGGGGTAGACATTAATTTTTATTCAAAATGTCATGTGATTAACTATGAATTGTCGTATAGCAAACTTTTACTTTTGGAAAAGCTTATTCTTCTGTCAAATAATGGTTTGGGTACATAATATAATACCCTTTCGATGAGGGTATGGAATGCCTGTCCTTTCAGTAAAAGGGCCGGCTGTTCCAATTTCATGGGGTCTGTCCTTTTATTATTTATTCATATTTTTTCTGTAAATACAAGACGGCCGAAGCAAAACACAAAGTCCCATAAAAACATGAAGTCTTTAATATATATCTTAATGTAAAGCGCGGGCACTAGGCTGCAAGCTTCACAAATACTATCAGACAGGTTATAAACATGTGTGATCACCGATATTTACAAGACCAAAACATTGTTTATAGAAACAAAGGGAAAAAACACCAATATATTCAATAGCGTCAGCGTGCCTAAAATTATACATTTTTCAAAGTCTTGATACTTTCATTCAAGGGTTTTTGTTTATGTTTACTGCTCGGAACAGTCAAGATCCCGCCTTCAATCGAGAGATTTGCAATAAATTATCGTAATTGGGGATGTAGGCCTACATACTCGGCTCCAACAAGTTGAGCTAAATAACTGTGTGGGGAATTATTAGCAATAAATTACGACCTAAAGGAACAGGTTCACAGAAGAGAGGACAGTTTGTGGGGATAAGAACACAGAAACTCAACAGTTATACATATAACTATTTCAAATAAAAGCCAAAGGAAACGTCCAAGACGAACCTTGACATTTTTATGAAAAAATTTCTCTCAAGAGATGAAATGGTATTAAGAGGACCCCTTTGTCAAAAAGGATCTGAAGCAGAAGTATTGGACTTTTGGCCCGAAAATAATTCCGCCGGACGAAGTGGGCCCATGCCAGCAGCTCAGACGAAATAATTATTGATGAAAGTAAAACCTAAGATTAGGAAATTGGAGTGTCCAAACCACAGTTGATTTATTTTTCATAAAACAACGTTGTTCACTTGGGAAAAAAACTACTATTTTAAAGTTTCTCAAGGTAAACAAAACTAACTAATATTTACTAAAAGTTTACAACTGTTGCAATGATTTTCAAGCTAGTTTTAGTTTGTTGTACCTTAGCAAATTGTATAGCAACTGGAACTAGAAACAAGTTGAATTTTATGTCAGCGCTGGGTAATGTTACGAACACAGCAGACGGGTGATGATTGCAAGTGTAAAAACAGTCATAGAGGGCGCAATTCCTAAACAGCGCCCTCTTTTAAATCAGCGTTTTTTCCCACAATTTGTGACGCGTATCGTTGAATGTGTAATATTTTCACTGACAACCAAGTTTTATGGGCCAAAAGATGGCGTTGAGACATGCCCGACATATTTTAAAGGTATTTTTACCGATTTTTGTAGTGAAATCTGTCGATGTCTGGGTCACATAGTGTTTTAAACCACTGTGCAATGCAGTCAAATGCGGCTTTTGTTTACAAACTGCATTAAATATGATATATATTCTTTTTCAGTGACTGCAAGCTTTAGCCTGGCACAGAAGAAAAACTCGGTAACACTGAAATGTAGACATTGTTTACCATAGCATAACATGAATATTTGTTATGTATTAAAATTGGAACAAAGTTCTATAAACTCAATGAGCAAAATACCACCAACATTTGGCATGACCATGGTAACAGTGCAAGGTTTTAAGAGGCTTATTCTTCAAATCAGGAAAAAGATGAGTTTACTTTAGTATGTTTCTAAACCTGGACCATCTGTTTTATGAGGATAAAATAAATAATTTGTTATTGTTTGCTTGTTTAAATCAAATTTGTTTCTTTGTCATTTTGATCTTGTCTATGTAACGTTTGCTAATTTTCCCCCATTGTGTAAATGAGCACATCCTTTGTATGAGCAATTAGTTAGACCAAAAAGGTAAGTGCAGATTTAGGTACACAAAAAATATAAGCATGGTTTTGCGGGGCATTAACCACTGATGCTACCTCAGCCTTGTAGGGCATCACAAAACCAAGAAAGTAATCACAGCTTTGTGGGACATTGACTGTTGATGTAAGCACAGTTTTATGGGACATCAGCTTAATCAAGATGTTAGGACAGTCTTGTGAGGCATTGGACATTGATGTAAACACATATCCTTGTGGGACATAAGTTAAATCAAAAGTAAGCACAGTTATGTGGGGAATAAGACGATGTTAAAAGGGATATTTTCAGTGGACCGGGAAAGTGATGATTTGACGTGTGTATGTTTCAAAATCTGGACCATTAATTGGTTTATGAAGACTTTCGGAATTTGTTTTGCTCGTTGCTCTCTTAGGTTTTAAAGTAACAGTAATTGTATTATAAGATTAACAGTTTGATTTCTTTCTTGTAAGGTTATATACTGCTTTTGGTTGACTAGCTAAAAAAAAAAAAAAAAGATTCTTAAAGTAACTGACATGACAAAACAAATGCCATCAGTAAGGTAAACATTCTATAAGTTACATAAATGTATAAGCACATCCTTGTGGGGCATTCACTTATCAAGCAACATAGGCACAGTTTTGTGGGGCATTGCTAACGATGCTACCTCAGCCTTGTAGGGCATCACAAAACCAAGAAGAAAGTAATCAAAGCTTTGTGGGACATTGACTGTTGAGATGTAAGCACAGTTTTATGGGACATCAGCTTAATAAAAATGTTAGGACAGTCTTGTGAGGCATTGGACATTGATGTAAACACACGTAAACTGATATATAAGGTTGGATTATTGTAAAGAAATATATCTCTGATTTTAATATTTCTTGTACGCCACAGATGAAGGAACAAGCACACCAGTTTGTGCATATATTTAAGGTCACCTGGAAAAATTAGCCCGCCTGGTATTTTACCAGTCATGTCTATATGGAGCATTTTCAGTGAAATTATAATTGATGCGTGATGAGCACGTGTTTTGCACCACACATTATGTTCAACATAGTCTGGACTCATCTTGTCGTTCATGGTATTGGTGATTGAAATATGATGTTGCTGTATCACTTCATGTTGAAGGGATGGATCAGGTGTAAAACTGCATTTTGTGTGAATCGAGGTTTTTCTTTCAAATTGATAAATTCACAGGGTACTTGTATGTGTCTTATTGGGTCTATGTTAAAGGAGAAAGGAAAAAGCAAATCGGCAATCCTGTTTTGAGCCGAAAATTTAATTCATAATTCTTGCTCGTCCAAAATGATTTTGAATTTTTTCCCCAGACGTTTTTTTCTATTTTGGTGATCCATTAAATAAACAAACAAAAAGGTATTCCAAATATATCCCATGAGCTTCTGTTTCCTGGGTTTGCAATTTGAAGTTTGTATTATATTTGTAGTTTGTGTCATGGGGTGTCATCCTCATACACAGCAGTTAATTGGTCATGGCTTCTGACCCTCATCCAACAGAACACAGAGTGTTGAAAAAATTAACAATGTCAATAGTCATTTAAACACTGGAATCATAGTCCAGATGTCTCAGCTTTAATTCAGATCCAGTTCAGTTAAATTTTTCTATAGTAAAAGGAGTGAGATTTAGGCAGAAATTTAGGAATTTGGAACTTTAATATAGGTAAAAGTTTGCAAGATGTGGCTACACCACACAGTGAAGTGTAAGCTCATAATCCACCTGCTCAATGTCATACATGTAAACCTGTTCATGCTGTAGTCTTGATGCTAAGCACTCAAATGCCTCCGCAAAATAGTCAATATAAATCGTCTGGGCATGTCTTTTCTCTCGGAAGATAACCTGAATACGCTGTACAACTGCAGCAAACAAATGCAGCATGATGTTTGTCATAAAGGGAACAAATTAAATAACTTTTTAGATTTAAAGGAACTGGTGCAGCAAACATTTCCAATTTTCAGCACTTTCTGCATGACACATGAACACTGTAACATTCTCAACCAAGACTGGCTGAATCACCGCCAAATTTACAATAAAACATAATTTATACATGAGAAATTAAGTACAAATACATGTACGCCATTAAAACATCAAAAAGCACCATCACACGGTTAAATACATTAGCAGAAATTAAGAACTGCTCCAAAAAAAGGTATGAATAACAAAAAATATATAAATATACACACTATTCACATGCAAACAAGAAATTGAGAGTGTCAAAAATACAAATACATATTAAAACAACCGCGAGACACAAATCCCAACATATTATTACATAACCTGTTTTAACAGGCATGATGATACCGATGAGAGGTGTAGGGGAGAATGGGGGAGAAGGGGAAGAGCAATGAGTGTAAGGAAAAGTGAGGGGAGAAATGAGGGGAAAGGGACGAATGGTTTGGGGAGGTGTGAGGGTGGGGCAGCTAGCATTTAAGCTTTAAAGCATGTTCATAGTGGTTATATATGTTATAGGGTTGCATTTGTAGCAGTTATAGTTCTGCATCTTGACAGGATTTCTTAATTTCTCAAATTAGTATTCCTCACATGTGGAAGCCATTCCTGGATGAGCTTGAGTTCAGTAGCGTTTAACCAAACTTAATGGAAAGAATATTGAGACCTGACATCCAATGTCCATCACTGCATGAGTGTGTTCTGAAGCAATTATAGGAAAATGCAATTCAAAATACTTCTTTCCATGAATAACATGTGAATAGCCAGAAGAGTTGTACATTTCTAATGGGGAGGGCTTTAAACAGTGAAAAAGCCTTGTTATAGTCTGTAAAATATAGCAAAATACTTAAGATGATAGCACATAAGATTAGCTAAAGTAAGTTAGGCATTAACTTTCGCAGTAGCGGCACCAGACTTTCAATTCGGGGGGGGGGGGGGCAAAGAAAAAATTTGGAGGGGCACGGAAAATCATTCTCGAGCCCTAAAAGCCAGGAAAATTGCAGAAAACATCTGAAATTTGGGGGCGAGGAAAAATATTGTGGGTGCAAACTGGGGGTGGGGGGGTGGGCAAGGGAAAAATAATGCCCCCGGTGGCGCCACCTCTGTCAGAGGCAATGAAGCTGTAAAAGTGTACTATGATCATTCAGGCCTTTAGATGGATTCGCTAGAATCATGGCAGTTGTCAAGCAATTGAGACGCAAAACTTGCATTATATAAGTTATTAAATCCCTGTGGGGTATTTTCTGTAAACATGAACTAATCTTTGTGGGGCATTGGCCACAAAATTCATTTAGCACGGCATTAGTAACTTTCGAAACACAATATATCCCTGTGGGGCACTGGACCCCATAATCAGGGGCTCATAAATCATACTTTTTAAATTCCCCACAAGCCGGTACCCCACTTCTACGCGTATGTCAGTATGTGTGTTTGTATGAGCGTATCTATCTGTTGAAATCGGACTTTAACCAAAGGGATTCGGGTGTTTGATAGAGCGAGGACGTCTTCGCTTGGTTTTTGTGTAAAAAATCAATGGGGGCGTCGCTAAAAAACCATAAGTCCAAACAATGGGAGAACAAAGAGAAGTGCTCAATTTTAGGGATCCCAAACGATCCGTACGTGTGTTTTTGTGAGTTTGGGGGGGTGCGGCTTACGGGAGTGCCCTTGTGGGGTCTTTTTATGCAAAGGAACAATGGACACCGTAAGGGAATTCTTTGTTCAACCTTGGCCCTACAAGGGAATTCTTTAGAAAAGGGAATAATAGAACAACACTAGATAATGGTACTCCACAAAACGGATCCGTAAAGGTTGTGTGTATGTGGTTTGTTGTTCAATAGACCCCTACACTTGGTTCCAAGTCTGTGATCGTGGTTTTTAGTCTAGCACATTATTGCCTGAAATAAAGCCCTCTCTTGGATAAACATCCGTAGTTTTGCGTGGCTGATGCTGATAATAACCGCGAACTCAAATTTGAAATCAAGAATAGACCCCTTGCATTGGCATCCATTGTTGATAAAATGTGCACGCGTGAACCAATGGCTGAGTCTTGTGTGTAGCGTACGCGCGTGCACGTTTGAAATGTTTTTCATGAAAGATGGTGGTTAATGACATCATTGCAATTCAATTCCAAAAGATTTTGAAGTGCAGTTTAGTGTTTGGGCAGAGAATATGATATGTTATACACTAGCTTCGATTTAGCCCATGGGGCCAATCATAATATAATGTTTGGATTCTCAGTCTGGTACCAATTCAATTACAGCAATTGATTGTATCACTATCATTGTTGTAAAGTGGTTAAGGGAACCCGACAAAACCTAGTTTTTGAACCCAAACGTTAGTACTGTGCATGCTCGATCCCATTCTATGATAACGTTGAAAAGCAATTTTTGGAGTGTAATTTTGAGAACGTGTGAACGACTTTGAAAATGAGCAAATTGTCAAGATCGTTGAAAAGTTCACTTTTGAACCAAAACTTGTTAAGTTTTTTCAACAACTTCCAGAAGTAGGTCTATCTAGAAGTACATTAGCATTCGATCGGTAAGTTTCATGATCGAGAAGTAGGCGGACAAAATATTTCGGAGGGCGAAACAATCGAATTCAATGGTGTAGGGGGGCCAAGGATACGGAGTGGATTGGCCCCATAATGGGGCTAACTTTGAGTAGGCCTACTTGTGTAGACTTGTCCTCTATATTTATCCGCAGAGATAAAGACGGGCACTGGGCCCAATTTGATAGAGTTAATTAACGACTGATTTTTTACTTGCTGCGCGAGTTTCTATTTCACAGCGCAAATTTTTCTGCTATATAGTTAGCACGAAAATTTGCTTACCGACAGCGCTATGAAAGTCGCCCCTGGTCTTACAAACCCATTCATTGGAAAACATGCAGCGTAAACTTTCTATTTATCTGTGTTATGATTGGTCCGCTCTGAAGTGGCGTTGTCAGGTGCCCACTTTCGATCGTCTCTGCTGTGAACCATTTTCAAAGTGTATGGCTGTATCTGTATTGGCGGATTTAGCTACGGCTACGAATGTTGCTAAGGGCGCTGCTAAGAACGCCCTATACTTGGACGCATGATGATGCAGCAATCCAGCCGTAGCCGTAGTCGTAGCCGCCAATTCGGACATTGTCTCGTTCAGGGGTAATTTTTCTTCGGGTGGTCGTAGTTCATTTTGTTGGCTAACGTTTAAAATTGGAATGAAAAAATATAGTGTAGGTGTGACACAATATATCTTCGTTTCAGTTGAGAGAATTAGGGGTTTTTTCTCGAGTGTTTGTTGATATTTTGGTTTTAGTATTATAGTCACTGACTATGCGCAGAGGTTTGTCATGTGCTGCCCCGCTTCGCGCCTTCCTCTCCCTCTTTCTATCTCTCGCTGAGTCACGGGCAGGTTGATTCGCTACGGGTGTGTTACAATTTGATGTACTTAGATCCCTTTAAGAAGGTAATGATAATGATTTTGTTGTGCATTAGTATTTTGGGGACGTATGTGTGTGTTCTTTTTATCTGTGAAATAATTTTTAGATGAAGTTTAGTCAAATCTAAGGAGTGTAGTTTAACTGAGTGAGAGCCTTGTGTCATGACTGACTGTGCTGGATTTGTGACAGTATTTCATCAAACTGTGTGTGTAGATTTTTTATTGATCTACATCAATATGTAAAAACATTGTCCCTATAGTTGTAAACTCTACACATTGCTAAAGAAAACGGGTAAAACTCAACACAGGTTACGCTAAAACTGATATCAATGAGTACTATACAATGTATGTTGTCATTAATTATGCATAGCCGCAGTCAGCAGAGTGAAGTAGGCCTACACATGAATCTTAAATTATTATGAGAAAACAAACCATCCAGTGATAAACAACAGGAAGAGGCTGTACACAGTGATAAAGAATGGGATAAAAAATATACACCGATAAGTGATAAAGTATGGGAGAGAAACTGTAGAAAGTGATAAAGTATGTGAGAAAAACTTTACAAAGTGATGAAGTGTGGAAGAAAAAATGTGCATTGTGAGAAAGTCACATGGGTGAAACTCTACTACTAAGTGACAAAGTATGGGAGAAAATCTCAGCACTGTAATAAAATATGGTAGACAAACTATGATTAAGTATGAGAGAAAAAACTACACAGTGATATAGTATGGGAGAAAAACTCCACAAAGTGTTGAAGTATGGGAGGAAATCTCTATAATCAGTGATAAAGTATCATGAGTGAAACTCTACACTGATAAAGTACGGAAGAAAAAATCTACACTGAATAAAGTGAGAGAAAAACTCTACAAAGTGATTAAGTATGGAAGAAAAATTGTACATTGTAATAAAGTTACATGGGTGAAACTCTACTACTAAGTGATAAATTATGGGAAAAAATCTCCACACTGATAAAATATGGGAGAAAAACTCTACACTGATAAAGTATGGGAGAAAATTAAAAAATTATGGGAGAAATTCTCTACAGTGTATTAAGGTTTAGGAGAAAAACTCTACACTGTGATAAAGTATGGGAGAAAAACTCTACAAAGTGATAAGGTATGGGAGAAAACCTCTACACTGATAAAGTATGGGAGAAAAATGTCACACTGTGATAAAGTCACATGGGTAAAACTGTACAAAGTGAACAAGACGGGAGAAAAACTCTACACTGTGATAAAGTATGGGAGAAAAATGTCACACTGATAAAGTCATATGGGTAAAACTCTACAAAGTCAACAAGTATGGGAGAAAAACTTTACAAAATGATAAAGTATGGCAGAAAAACTCTACAAAGTGATAGGGTATGGGAGAAAAACTCTGCACTGATAATGGGAGAAAAACTCCACAAAGTGATAAAGTATGGGAGAAAACTCCACAAAGTGATAAAGTATGGGAGAAAAACTCCACAAAGTGATAAAGTATGGGAGAGAAACTCCACAAAGTGATAAAGTATGGGAGAAAATCTCCACAAAGTGATAAAGTATGGGAGAAAATCTCTACACAGTGATACAATCACATGGGTGAAAAAATACACTGATAAAGTATGGGAGAGAAACTGTACAAAGTGATAAAGTATGGGAGAAAATCTCCACACTGTAATAAAATATGGGAGACAAACTATGATTAAGTATGAGAGAAAAAACTACACAGTGATATAGTATGGGATAAAAACTCCACAAAGTGTTTAAGTATGGGAGGAAATCTCTACACAGTGATAAAGTATCATGAGTGAAAGTCTACACCGATAAAGTATGAAAGAAAAAAACTACACTAATAAAGTGTGAGAGAAAAACTCTACAAAGTGATTAAATAATATGGAAGACAAATTGTACATTGTGATAAAGTTACATGGGTGAAACTCTACTACTAAGTGATAAATTATGGGGAAAAATTTCCACACTAATACAATATGGGAGAAAAACTCTACACTGATAAAGTATGGGAGAAATTTAAAAAATTGTGGGAGAAATTCTCTACAATGTATTTAGGTTTAGGGGAAAAACTCTACACTGTGATAAAGTATGGGAGAAAAACTCTACAAATTGATAAGGTATGGGAGAAAAACTCTACACTGATAAAGTATGGGAGAAAAATGTCACTGATAAAGTCACATGGGTAAAACTGTACAAAGTGAACAAGACGGGAGAAAAACTCTACACTGTGATAAAGTATGGGAGAAAAATGTCACACTGATAAAGTCACATGGGTAAAACTCTACAAAGTGAACAAGTATGGCAGAAAAACTCTACAAATTGATAGGGTATGGGAGAAAAACTCTTCAAAGTGATAAAGTATGGGGAAAAAACTCCACAGAGTGATAAAGTATGGGAGAAAATCTCTACACAGTGATACAATCACATGGGTGAAACTCTACACTGTGATCAAGTATGGGAGAAAAACTCTACACTGATTAAGTATGGGAGAGAAACTACAAAGTGATAAAGTATGGGAGAAAATCTCTACACTGTGAAGTATAAGATCACAACATGTTTCTACCATAGTTTATCACAGTGTTTGGTTGTTCTCAAATACTTTAACACTTTTTTATTGTATTGGTCACTCCATTATACTTAATTTCTCAGAAAGTTTGAATATTGTGAAACATTTTGTAATGGTGAAAACAATTCCTTCTCAAATAGTTTAAATAGATTGATAGATGGCTGTAGGCCAAAGTAAAAAAGTTTCAAGTCATAATCATTTTACATCTTCGTGAGGGACTATACATGTATATACATGCATCTTTGTGTCAATTTACTTAAAGATCTACTTCAACGATAATTGAGAAATAAAACAGATTTGTGGATCTCATACATAATGCTATTGTGCATTCTGAATTTGTACTTTGGATTGTTTCACACCCATATTTTTTTCGTAATTTTAACCGAAAAAATGAAACCTATCTTAGGGTTTTTAGAAACTCGTGCGCTTCCATGGCTCCCTCCGTAGGCACTGTGCTTGTCCAATACTAAAGCGCTTGTATTTATGCGCACCACGAACCCACTATAGCATACGTGCGTGAACCAGCGAATAATGATGTATTTGTTGGGACGGGAAACCAGGAAGTAGCGAGGTGTCTTGTGTTTACACGGTAAGTGTGTATGATGATCTCGTTAGTCGAAGACATTCACCAAGGTAAGACGTGAGAATTTACCATGCCAAACTCATGTGCTGTCGGTGGTGTACTCGGAACGCAGATAAGAACCCGGATGTGAGGTTTTTTTTCGATTCCCAAGAGATCCTGTCTAGAGAAGAGAATGGGTGCATTTCGTGACCAACACACGGAAGGGATTCACGGTGACAAAATGGACAATGATTTGCAGTGCCCATTTTACGGACGACTGTCAGGATGCAACATCGCAACTAAAGAGCAGTTTGGGATTAAAAAGCTATAACAGGCTTAAGCCAGGGTCAATCCCAACCCTGAAAGCGCCAACTGCAGTGCCATCATCTTCTCAAACAGAGAGTCAGACTGGACAGGCACAGGAAACCAAGCGATTAAGCCAACATTCGTCTGGCATGGCATTTAAGAAAAGAGAGAAGAGCCGGGTAAGCAACTTTAACGTTCTAAGACTAAACAAGTTGATATTTCACCACCGCTTCTTTTCATTTAAAAACATTTACTTCTCGCAAGAGATTTCGTACTTAGGGTACCCGCAAGGATCAACAACTTTCCTGATTTTCCTATTCACTCGATGTGAGCATAACTCGAGTTTGAAGATCAGGAAAGACTGTTACTAGTTACCAATTCCACTTCACCTCCTTGACCTTGTCATTCCTGTACACATGTGTAAAAGACTCCCCTTATACAAGTACAACCTACAGACTTTATCCTTGACCATACATTGCTTTTCCAGCCTAGTTTGCTTTCAACATCAACAATCGACATGTACATTGTGTAAGCAGAGGCGTAGCCAGCTGAAAATATCCCTGGGTGGGGGGGGGGAGGAATACAGGGGATGGATGGCTTTGCTTTTCATTGATAGCGAGGGTAGGGGAGGGCAGGTGCCTTTAAAAAATATTTGTTATGTTCTTTATTGTATAGGCCTATATGGATTTTTTATTATTCTTTTTCTTGACCCCTTGTTTAGTGAATACGTGTACTGTGGACGCTTCCCCAAACACAGTTTGTCTTGGGTAACAGGCACTTTAGTTTACCTCCATATGGCAAAAAAATTACATGGGCCTACAAAAAGCCCTACATTGGCATGAATACAATGCCCAAATTATGACATTTGAAGATATTGTGAACTTAGAGGTTATATACAATGTTTGTTGTGATCTTTTGCTCAGGTTTTGCAAGAAGCTTTTGCTGAATATGATGCTAAGTATGGTGACCAGGAGGCCAGTGGTGAACAACTTCTCCCATCTAATGTGATGGAAAGTTCAATCACATCAGAGGAGGTAATGATACGTTGCAAAAACAACTTCCAATTACCATAATTATGTTTAGGGGAGATATATTCAGGTGGGGGGGGGGCTTCAAAATGCCTGGACCCTGAGCTGGATATAGGCATATTTTGATTTAATTACACATCAAAATGTTCAGTTTCGGAAAAATAAGTTACTTTGCGTATTTGAAATCATACACTTGTGAATTTAATAAAAAATAAACAATTTCCTTAAAGATTTAGAACGAATTGATACACCAGGCATGGAAGACGTCCAAGAATCACAGAGCAGGCCGGGAAGCATGATGGCAGGTACCGAGAGCAGAGCGAGACAACATTGGAAGAAAAGAAAGGTATTGACCCAGGAAGGTGATGATTCATCAACAGGAAAAGAGAGCACAACTGGGAAGAAGTCCAAGAAAAGAACAAAGGCTGATGATGATAGTTCAAAGAAGAGCAAAGGGAAAAAAAATCAGGGGAAGAAATCTGGGGAGAAGAAGGGAGGAAGTTCTGGAAGGAAATGATGGGTAATCATTATGCAAGGGGACAAAAAGTGACACCAAAATGTGGTAAAGTGAGAATTGTCAAATATGCGAAAGTAAAAATAAATGTATCCCCCGTTTAACTAAGGTGGTCGGGTTGGTGTAGAGGTCACTTTCTTCACCTTCCACCTCTAGGACTCTGGTTCGAATCCCGCTGGAGGCACTATGTGGACTGGGTTTTCAGTCCCTTCTTGACTGCAAGTGCTTTCCTGAAATGATTTCCTTGGGTTTTCCTCGCACATCTAAAACTGGAACTTCCTTGTCTTTTTCTTCATTTGGTTCTTAGCTTGTACAGTGATTAAGTTCGCTTTTCTGAGAGTCCTTGGCTTCACAACAAGAACAAATGAAATGAAAGAAAAGGCCCTTTTGTCATCTGCATGAAATACCTTTCGATTGTCATCCTATTATATGTATTGAAGAGATACTGCTGAGATAGTTTGTTACAAAATTGCACATGCAGAGGAATATTTTTGCTGTTACTGTGATAGATTCAGCAAGCCATTGTGGATTGTTTTCCTTATTGATTATGTAACGTGGTTTATTTCCTGGGTTTTCCTTACTAACTGTTGCAAAACGCCTGACAAAGTACCAGAGAGACAAGAATTTCATTAAAACAACAACTCTGCTTTATTAGCTCTTCAACACGTCTTGTCACTACAAGCTCAAATCCAACTCTGTCCTTCTCAACGACTGCACAAAAGGTCACAAATCGATCTATTTTTAGAACGACGCTAACTTTATATAAAATCCATTCAACAACTTCCGGAGTATCAATTCACATGTCTGGAAGATCCCGGCGGCTGTCTGGAAAGTTCCGGCGGCTGTCTGGAAAGTTCCGGCGGCGAAACACAACGTCACATTATCCTCCTCTTAAATAGGCATATACTCCTGAATATGGTGTAAACAACAATTTTTTTTATTTTTTATTTTTTTTTTTTTCATCAACACCCCCTTGTGTCCACGAGGAACGTCGATCTATTCAGGAATTGGTCCCCAAACTGGTTACCAACTCCACAATGATCCACAATCCACGAGGACACCCCACAGCAACCCAAAAACACAAACAGTTTACAACAAAAATGTCACAGTTCTTAGTTTACTGAAAGTCATCCTCTGGTGTGTCACCAAGCTGAAGTGAGCACCGAATTTGGGCCCAGCACCGAATTTCTCTTCAGCACCAAATTTCAAAAATTCCGCTAACGACCGTCATTATATGTCATCACCATCAGGTATGCATCAACAACACGCAGACGGTGTGTGCTTGCCTAATGGTCTTTAACTAAGGTTGTGTCACCTTAAATTTATGAAATTTTAGTATTTTTGATAATTGATAATTTTGTTACATCCCTGGCTGTATCTCCTGAGCGGAAAAAAATTATCAGCTCACTAATTAGCTCAGCCGAATTAATTACAGTCTAGAAGTGTTAAATTAGCGCATTATGATTAAGCACAAAATACAACTGACGAGCCCTACTTTGACGAAAGTTGTGTCACCTTTAATTTATAAAATTTTAATATTCTTCCTCATAGATCTGTTTGGTACATCCCTGGCCATATCTACTGAGCGGAAAAATATTATCAGGCTACTAATTAACTCAGCCCAACTAATTAAAGATTGTCTCAAATTAGCAAGTGTTTATACATTGCTGGCCACACAATGTAGAAAAATGGTGTAACATATCAAATTTTGACGAAGTTTGTGTCACCTTTAATTTACGAAATTTTAATATTTTCTTTCAAAGATCTGTTTATTACATCCCTGGCCATATTTCTTGGGCGGAAAAATATTCTCACGCCACTAATTAACTCAGCCCAATTAATTAAAGATTGTCTCAAATTAGCGCGTTTATAGCCATACAATGTAGAAAGTACGTAAGCATACCTAACTTTGACGAAGTTTGTGTCACCTTTAATTTATGAAATTTTAATATTTCTTTTCATAGATCTGTTTATTACATCCCTGGCCATATCTCCTGAGCGGAAAAATATTCTCACACTACTAATTAACTCAGCCCAACTAATTAAAGATTGTCTCAAATTAGCACGTGTTTACATTGCTAGCAACACAATGTAGAAAGTTGGTGTAACATATCTAACTCTGACGAAGTTTGTGTCACTTTTAATTTATGAAATTTTAATATTTTCTTTCATAGATCTGTTGATTACATCCCTGGCCATATGTCCTGGGCGGAAAAATATTCTCAGGCCACAAATTAACTCAGCCCAACTAATTAAAGATTGTCTCAAATTAGCAAGTGTTTACATTGTATAGCCACACAATGTAGAAAGTACGTGTAACATATCTAACTTTGACGAAATTTGTGTCACCTTTAATTTATGAAATTTTAATATTTTTCTTCACAGATCTGTTTGTTATATCCCTGAGCATATCTCATGGGCGGAAAAATATTCTCAGGCTCCTAATGAACTCAGCCCAACTAATTAAAGATTGTCTCAAATTAGCAAGTGTTTATACATTGCTGGCCACACAATGTAGAAAGTTGGTGTAACATATCTAACTTTGACGAAGTTTGTGTCACCTTTAATTTATGAAATTTTAATAGTTTATTTCATAGATCTGTTTGGAATATCCTTGGCCATATCTCCTGGGCGGAAAAATATTATCAGGCCTCTAATTAGCTCAGCCCAACTAATTAAAGATTGTCTCAAATTAGCAAGTGTTTACATTGCTAGCCACACAATGTAGAAAGTACGTGTAACATATCTAACTTTGACGAAGTTTGTGTCACCTTTAATTTATGAAATTTTAATATTTTTTTTCATAGATCTTTTGATTACATTCCTGGCCATATCTCCTGAGCGGAAAAATATTCTCAGGCTACTAATTAACTCAGCCCAACTAATTAACGATTGTCTGAAATTAGCAAGTGTTTATACATTTCGGGCCACACAATGTAGAAAGTTGGTGTAACATATCTAACTTTGACGAAGTTTGTGTCACCTTTAATTTATGAAATTTTAATATGTTCTTTCATAGATCTGTTGATTACATTCTTGGCCATATCTCCTGGGCGGAAAAATATTCTCACGCCACTAATTAACTCAGCCCAAGTAATTAAAGATTGTCTCAAATTAGCGCGTTTATAGCCATACAATGTAGAAAGTACGTAAGCATACCTAACTTTGACGAAGTTTGTGTCACCTTTAATTTATAAAATTTTAATATTTATTTTCATAGATCTATTGATTACATTCCTGGCCATATCTCCTGAGCGGAAAAATATTGTCAGGCTACTAATTAGCTCAGCCCAACTAATTAAAGATTATCTCAAATTAGCAAGTGTTTATACATTTCGGGCCACACAATGTAGAAAGTTGGTGTAACATATCAAATTTTGACGAAGTTTGTGTCACCTTTAATTTATGAAATTTTAATATTTTCTTACATAGATCTGTTTAATACATCCTTGGCCATATCTCCTGGGCGGAAAAATATTCTCAGGCCTCTAATTAGCTCAGCCCAACTAATTAAAGATTGTCTCAAATTAGCAAGTGTTTACATTGCTAGCCACACAATGTAGAAAGTACGTGTAACATATCTAACTTTGACGAAGTTTGTGTCACCTTTAATTTATGAAATTTTAATATTTTTTTTCATAGTTCTATTGATTACATTCCTGGCCATATCTCCTGAGCGGAAAAATATTCTCAGGCTACTAATTAACTCAGCCCAACTAATTAACGATTGTCTGAAATTAGCAAGTGTTTATACATTTCGGGCCACACAATGTAGAAAGTTGGTGTAACATATCTAACTTTGACGAAGTTTGTGTCACCTTTAATTTATGAAATTTTAATATGTTCTTTCATAGATCTGTTTATTACATTCTTGGCCATATCTCCTGGGCGGAAAAATATTCTCACGCCTCTAATTAACTCAGCCCAACTAATTAAAGATTGTCTGAAATTAGCGCGTTTATAACCATACAATGTAGAAAGTACGTAAGCATACCTAAGTTTGACGAAGTTTGTGTCACCTTTAATTTATAAAATTTTAATACTTAATTTCATAGATCTATTGATTACATTCCTGGCCATATCTCCTGAGCAGAAAAATATTGTCAGGCTACTAATTAGCTCAGCCCAACTAATTAAAGATTATCTCAAATTAGCAAGTGTTTATACATTTCGGGCCACACAATGTAGAAAGTTGGTGTAACATATCAAACTTTGACGAAGTTTGTGTCACCTTTAATTCATGAAATTTTAATATTTTCTTTCAAAGATCGGTTTATTACATTCTTGGCCATATCTCCTGAGCGGAAAAATATTCTCACGCTACTAATTAACTCAGCCCAACTAATTAAAGATTGTCTCAAATTAGCGCGCTATAGCCACACAATGTAGAAAGTACGTAAGCATACCTAACTTTGACGAAGTTTGTGTCACTCTTAATTTATAAAATTTTCATATTTTTTTTCATAGATCTATTGATTACATTCCTGGCCATATCTCCTGAGCGGAAAAATATTCTCAGGCTACTAATTAGCACAGCCCAACTAATTAAAAATTGTCTCAAATTAGCAAGTGTTTATACATTGCTGGCCACACAATGTAGACAGTTGGTGTAACATTTCTAACTTTGACGAAGTTTGTGTCACCTTTAATTTATAAAATTTTAATATTTTATTTCATAGATCTGTTTGGTATATCCCTGGCCATATCTCCTAGGCGGAAAAATATTCTCAGGTTACTAATTAACTCAGCCCAACTAATTAAACATTGTCTGAAATTAGCAAGTGTTTACATTGATATAGCCACACAATGTAGAAAGTACGTGTAACATATCTAACTTTGACGAAGTTTGTGTCACCTTTAATTTATGAAATTTTAATATTTTTTTTCCCAGATCTATTGATTACATTCCTGGCCATATCTCATGGGCGGAAAAATATTCTCAGGCCACTAATTAGCTCAGACCAACTAATTGTGAGGATGTGTAACATTACTACTGTACAATGTATACACTAATATTACTCCGCAAGTCGCAATTAGTTCCTTTAACCCCTTGTATCCGGGCAGAACCTCATCACGCTTGCATTCAATAATACATAGATTGTTAAAATATAAACCCAAAATGACGTCATCATTAGGAGGGTCATAGTTTCAAGGTTCTCTTCTGGAGTTTCCACTCAAGAAGAAATGTTTATTGCAGATTTGTTTAGTTACAAAAATATTGTTACAATAGCGATTGTCTAAAGTCACTTTTAAATACTTTTGATTTGTTGACAACCATGCGCATGGATACATATGTTCCCTTCCGTGATTTGGTCGACCTCTCTTGATTTAGCTTGGAACACGGACATTCTCTGTTGCTGGTAATTACAACTGCCCTGCCGAGTGCAGGTTGTACTAATTTTCATGTGAGTCGGAGATCTTTCCGAGTGCTGGGGGTTTTTCTGTCTTTGACTATGGTTATAAATTCTCCAATAAAAACAATAAAGCCTAACGGGAGACTACCAACATTTTCTACCAATCACCTTCTTTTGTTGCGTCATTTTCTTCGCCTCCTTCCTTGGGATCACTCCCTACCCCGTTGTAAGGCCTACGCCTCAACAAGTTCTCCACCATTGTGGATTTACTACATAATTAACGATTGTCTGAAATTGGCAAGTGTTTATACATTTCGGGCCACACAATGTAGAAAGTTGGTGTAACATATCTAACTTTGACGAAGTTTGTGTCACCTTTAATTTATGAAATTTTAATATGTTCTTTCATAGATCTGTTTATTACATTCTTGGCCATATCTCCTGGGCGGAAAAATATTCTCACGCCACTAATTAACTCAGCCCAACTAATTAAAGATTGTCTCAAATTAGCGCGTTTATAGCCATACAATGTAGAAAGTACGTAAGCATACCTAACTTTGACGAAGTTTGTGTCACTTTTAATTTATGAAATTTTAATATTTGTTTTCATAGATCTGTTTGATACATCCCTGGCCATATCTCCTGAGTGGAAAAATATTCTCAGGCCACTAATTAAGTCAGCCCAACTAATTAAAGGTTGTCTCAAATTAGCGCGTTTATAGCCGCTCAATGTACAAAGTACGTAAGCATACCTAACTTTGACGAAGTTTGTGTCACTTTTAATTTATAAAATTTTAATATTTTCTTACATAAATCTGTTGATTACATCCCTGGCCATATCTCCTGGGCGGAAAAATATTCTCAGGCCTCTAATTAGCTCAGCCAAACTAATTAAAAATTGTCTCAAATTAGCAAGTGTTTATACATTGCTGGCCACACAATGTAGACAGTTGGTGTAACATATCTAACTTTGACGAAGTTTGTGTCACCTTTAATTTATGAAATTGTAATATTTTATTTCATAGATCTGTTTGGTATATCCCTGGCCATATCTCCTAGGCGGAAAAATATTCTCAGGTTACTAATTAACTCAGCCCAACTAATTAAAGATTGTCTGAAATTAGCAAGTGTTTACATTGATATAGCCACACAATGTAGAAAGTACGTGTAACATATCTAACTTTGACGAAGTTTGTGTCACCTTTAATTTATGAAATTTTAATATTTTTTTCCCAGATCTATTGATTACATTCCTGGCCATATCTCATGGGCGGAAAAAAAATATTCTCAGGCCACTAATTAGCTCAGACCAACTAATTAACGATTGTCTGAAATTGGCAAGTGTTTATACATTTCGGGCCACACAATGTAGAAAGTTGGTGTAACATATCTAACTTTGACGAAGTTTGTGTTACCTTTAATTTATGAAATTTTAATATGTTTTTTCATAGATCTGTTTCTTACATTCTTGGCCATATCTCCTGGGCGGAAAAATATTCTCACGCCACTAATTAACTCAGCCCAACTAATTAAAGATTGTCTCAAATTAGCGCGTTTATAGCCATACAATGTAGAAAGTACGTATGCATACCTAACTTTGACGAAGTTTGTGTCACCTTTAGTTTATAAAATTTTAATATTTATTTTCATAGATCTATTGATTACATTCCTGGCCATATCTCCTGAGCGGAAAAATATTGTCAGGCTACTAATTAGCTCAGCCCAACTAATTAAAGATTATCTCAAATTAGCAAGTGTTTATACATTTCGGGCCACACAATGTAGAAAGTTGGTGTAACATATCAAACTTTGACGAAGTTTGTGTCACCTTTAATTTATGAAATTTTAATATTTTCTTTCAAAGATCTGTTTATTACATCCCTGGCCATATCTCTTGGGCGGAAAAATATTCTCAGGCCACTAATTAACTCAGCCCAACTAATTAACGATTGTCTGAAATTGGCAAGTGTTTATACATTTCGGGCCACACAATGTAGAAAGTTGGTGTAACATATCTAACTTTGACGAAGTTTGTGTCACCTTTAATTTATGAAATTTTAATATTTTATTTCATAGATCTGTTTGGTATATCCCTGGCCATATCTCCTGGGCGGAAAAAATATTCTCAGGTCACTAATTAACTCAGCCCAACTAATTAAAAATTGTCTCAAATTAGCAAGTGTTTACATTGCTAGCCACACAATGTAGAAAGTTGGTGTAACATATCAAACTTTGGCGAAGTTTGTGTCACCTTTAATTTATGAAATTTTAATATTTTCTTTCAAAGATCTGTTTATTACATCCCTGGCCATATCTCTTGGGCGGAAAAATATTCTCAGGTCACTAATTAACTCAGCCCAACTAGTTAAAGATTGTCTCAAATTAGCGCGTTTATAGCCATACAATGTAGAAAGTACGTAAGCATACCTAACTTTGACGAAGTTTGTGTCACTTTTAATTTATGAAATTTTAATATTTTTTCATAGATCTATTGATTACATTCCTGGCCATATCTCCTGAGCGGAAAAATATTCTCAGGCTACTAATTAACTCAGCCCAACTAATTAACGATTGTCTGAAATTGGCAAGTGTTTATACATTTCGGGCCACACAATGTAGAAAGTTGGTGTAACATATCTAACTTTGACGAAGTTTGTGTCACCTTTAATTTATGAAATTTTAATATTTTTCTTCACAGATCTATTTGTTACGTCCCTGACCATATCTCATGGGCGGAAAAATATTCTCAGGCCACTAATTAGCTCAGCCCAACTAATCAACGATTGTCTCAAATTAGCAAGTGTTTATACATTTCGGGCCACACAATGTAGAAAGTTGGTGTAACATATCTAACTTTGACGAAGTTTGTGTCACCTTTAATTTATGAAATTTTAATTTGTTTTTCATAGATCTGTTTATTACATCCCTGGCCATATCTCCTGGGCAGAAAAATATTCTCACGCCACTAATTAACTCAGCCCAACTAATTAAAGATTGTCTCAAATTAGCAAGTGTTTACATTGTATAGCCTCACAATGTAGAAAGTACGTGTAACATATCTAAGTTTGACGAAGTTTGTGTCACCTTTAATTTATGAAATTTTAATATGTTTTTTCATAGATCTGTTGATTACATCCCTGGCCATATCTCCTGGGTGGAAAAATATTCTCACGCCAATAATTAACTCAGCCCAACTAATTAAAGATTGTCTCAAATTAGCAAGTGTTTATACATTGCTGGCCACACAATGTAGAAAGGGATTATCTAACTTTGACGAAGTTTGTGTCACCTTTAATTTATGAAATTTTAATATTTTCTTTCATAGATCTGTTTATTACATCCCTGGCCATATTATAATATCTTTGAAATACTTTTTATCAAATGTGTGTTATTACTAATGGTCCTAATTCAATCACCACAGGATAGATGATTTGTTTTTTACTTTTTTGTTATTACAAATATTAAAATAAATGTGCACCAATATATAAATTTGTTCGTTATCACAACTTTTTTTTTCTTTTGAGTGGAGCTCTTAGACTCCGTTTATTCAACTCTAGTAATTACAAAGTACAGACACCTTCTATGGAACATTAATGCAAGTACTGATAAATCAATATATTAAGTACAATTCTTTGACAGTTTATGTGACCGTATTGATCTCAATAGTTGTATTATAGGCGGTGATTTTAATTGTAACATAGATAAGTACACTACTGATCCCAGTAAAATTATCATGCAAAATGTTTTAAATGAAAAGGCTATTTTGATGATTGGCGAACAGTTCACCCTGATTAACCAGGTTATACTCATTACCATAAAGTCACTAAAGAAACCTTGCAGAATCGATTACATTCTTACGTCTTCCAATCTCATCAATAATGTTATCGATATTACTGTTTACACTCACGGATTATCAGACCACCATGTTTTGAATATGAAAATTAATAACCCTCAAGTCTGTCATGGTAATGGGAGATGGATTTGCAACAACAGCCTTCTCAAAGAAGATGATTGTATTTTAAGAATTAAAATCTTTTGGAAATACTGGAGTACCCAGAAGATTTATCACGATACTCTTCTTGAGTGGTGGGAAATAAGTAAATTCAGGATCAAAGAAATCATCCAAGGGTACGGTAGAGAGAAAAGTCGTAAACAAAATCAGAAACATGACCTTTTGCAGAAACAATATAACTCCCTCATCACTGATCCGGATAAGTCGAAAGTTGATGCTATTAAAGATCTTGAAGCCCAACTTAAAAAATATGAGCTCGACGATTGGTAACAAACTAAAATAAGAGTCCGCAATGTTGTAA